>JBBPBX010029527.1:0-12231 GCA_038048925.1 Garcialebias charrua
CTATTGGAGGAACCTTATTCACTTATGCATGCTCACAACCACACACAAATGGATGCAGGGATGTATATGTAGATATATGTAGATGGGTATATAAATGAATATAAATATATATGTATGTATACTGTATATATATTTGTAGGTATGGGTATGTGTATTTATAGAAATCTACTGCAAGGTCATGAATATTATCAGTCTTTATGCTTGTATGTTTCGTTGCTGTGTTCTGTCATGTGCTTTGCAGGATTGTGGACGGAGGTTTGGTGTTTGCCTTGTGCTCTTTTTGTGGATAATTGTTGTTTTGTTGTCTCACTTTCTCTTTTCTTTCTTTCTCTCTCTAAAAAAAAAAATACATATTGGAGTGAGAGGATGGCTATAAGGTGTTAAGGGAGGCCATCTATAAATGGAAAAAAAAAAAAAAAGTCGCAGTTTTTTTTGTCTAATTTGCATGTCCTGCGACATATACAGCGAAGCGACGTATGTATGGATTTTTTCCCCATATTTTTAGACCAATTTTTAGCTGAGATATGACCATAAGGAGCCAAGATGGTCTAGTGGCAGGGCTTTTGACTACGGATCCGAAGGTCGCGGGTTCGCGCCCCGGCCACTACCCAGCTTGGGGTGTCTATGAGTGCACACCTATTTCTCCAGCTCCCCGGGCGCTTTCGGGCTGCTCACTGCACCACCTGGTAGGTGGTTGGGTTAAATGCAGAGACGAATTTCGTCTGTGTATGGGAACATATGCAGATGACAGGAATAGACATTATTATTATTATTATTCATTCTGACTGAAATAATGGAGCAGTACCACTTTCGGCCATTAGGGGAGCTAAAGGGCCCTCTAGGCTTTTGACAACTACCGGTGTACTTGTATGTGTACGGATATTTTAGAGCAAAAAAAAAAAGTCCTGCTGGATGAACAGTGTGTGCGTGCACATCATGCTGCAATTTAAAGATAAAATTAAAGTGTTTAACTCCATTCCTGCCATCATCCTGGGAGGCTTGACAAAAGTGCTTCAGCCTCTGGACATTTCTGTGAACCGGAGCTTCAAAGCAGCTCTGCACCGCCTTTGGGAGGAGTGGACGGAGAGCACAGCTTCACGGCTACAGGACGGATGCGCCACGCAATGTTCCAGTAGGTCCTCGAATGGAAGGATAAAGCGCGGACCTCAGTCACTAAAGAATCCATCCAGTCAAAGTTCAGGAAGGCCAGGATGTTTGCTGGACGTGGAAGAGGAGGCAGCTGCATCACCTACTGGTACCTCAGGAGTTGGCAGAACTCTTTGCCAGTGACACAGAGGATGAAGAATTCAAAGGGTTTGAATAAAAATAAATAAAAAAATAGGAGTTTCTGTCATCATTATGGGCAGGTGAGCGTGTAGTAATTTTAAAGCCGCTTTATTTTGTCAGCTTCATTTTGCCATATTTTAACCATCAAAAGTGCATTTATTAAAAAAAGTTCATCTCAGACACATCTTTACTATAATGTCAGCAAACAATTTTTTTTAGGTGTTTATCTTGTTAACTTTTAAAGAGATGCAGCGTTTCCGCTCGCTGCGCGTCCACGCTTCACATAACCGAGGCAGCGACACTACCGTATTTTTTTAAATTCAGCAGATTTGACCATTACGTGCATTTATTAAGGAAAAGTTCAGCTCAGACACACCTTTACTATAATTTTCAGCAAACAAATAATTGTTTTTAAGTGTTAATCTTGTTAAAGTCCTTCCGTGCACGCTCCTGTGGCCATTTGGTAGCCAATCCATTTTTGGCAAAACACCGGCCCAAATACGGTGTATATATATGTTTTTTTTTATTTTTTTTTATTAAATTGTTATTGAAATGTAAATGTGTACAGATCTTCTGTACCATTCAGGTCCAGTTTTTCCAGCTGGTCCTTGGTCTTCATTGCCTGTATGACAGCCAGAGCTGCTTCTGCTGTGATCTCACCATACGACAGATTCAGTTCCTGTTGAATTTAACAAAATAGTCATTGGTGGGAGAAGGAAGGGGATAATTATTCCTTTATTTATTTATTGCTAATCTCTTTTCTGTCATTAAAGCTCCATTTGCAAAAAATGCATTTATAAAACAGTTTAAACGAGGACACAAACTACACCACGATACAGAAATCAATACAATTAGGGCTTTATTAAACTAAAAACATTAATTTACCCTGTCTGTGTACAATAGGATCAAATTAAGTTGCATGTTTCATTCCGGGACCTATAGATGAGTAGAACTACATTTAATTGGAAAGTTTGTCTCTGAATTGATGTTAACAGTTTGTGTTTGCTACTAAAACCACAAATGGAAACAGACAATATTTTTACACTAACAATGCTGATCTGCACTTTTCTGCATATTTGTGTTTGCTAATCTAGTTTAGACTTAAAAAAAAAACGATTCAAGATGTTTAAACAAAACTGTATAATACAAAGTGATTTGCCTCTAACATTTTTGCCGACACTGACCAACAACAACAATTTATTAGAACAGCTCGTGTGTTCAGACCTGGAGATCATTTCGGGTCCTCACTCACCTTGAGGATGGGCAGCCCCTCCGACACAGTTTCTGCGATTGCTTTAGCGCCTTCTGGTCGAACCAGACAGTCTCCAAAGTTGATCACCTGGATGCTGCGGAGGTGTTTCAGCGCCTGGAACAACAGACAATGTTTTGCTGCCGCCATAAAAAAAAAAAACATGAATGGTGCAGGTACAACTCACTGTGATGCACAACTGTTTGCATTATTATATAAGACCTATTTTTAATTTAAATTTAATATTAAAGTCTTTATTTTTTAGCACATTTTGAGAATCATCACTGACTGTAGAGCATTTCAGTGGAGCTGTGAAAACATATTTAGTTTTTATGGATAAAGTAAATGTGCTGGCTTTGTTGGTCTATTATGTTTTTCAGACATTTATGTATTTTGAGCTTTTTATGTACCGGTACTTGTTACATAAACTAGAAGGTGTAGTGCTGTCCTATTCTTACTTCAGAGTGAATTTGGTCTGAATCAGAGGATGAAATTTACTATGCTTGCACTGCTACTCTATTCAGATCTCTTGGAGCTCGCCTCAGTTTTACACTCTGATAAAAGTGCCAAAAATCATAATAATTTACAAAGATCATTGGGCAGGTCGTAATGTCAAATTTTATGAATTTTATTGAAATATCCATCTATTATTGTCTATTACCGTATATCATCTAATCTTTTGTTTTTCAGTCTTGTGGTTATAAAAATTCACAACTTTTTACCTCTCTGAAATGATCCTACAATAGCAACAACTACGACAACAGGCCAGCAGTCATTTCATATCTCAAACATGTTGGTACCTGAGCCATGGCGACAGCCCCCTTTTCAGTAAAGGTATTGTCGTTGAGGTTTAAGATTCGGAGTCCTGGGTTGTGCTGCATGGCTGTGGCCAGCGCTGTCACACCCGGGTGATTGATGCCATTCTGAGGCATATGAACCTCCTCCAGGCTGCCCATCAGCTAGGAATAAACAAACAAATAAAAAAATGTAACGGGATATTCACTCAGTCAAACAGTAATAACAGAATGTTACAGATTTGAGGAACCACAGTAAAGCCATTAGACAAACTGTCTAAAAGTACTTTAAAGTTGGCACAGCAGAAAAGTTCTGTACCTGGAAGGCCTGAGCGAGTGCAGTGGCTCCGTCATTTTCCAGTCGATTCCTTCCAGCAACAAACACCTTCAAACTGAGGGGGGAGTTCTCTGCACTGGATTTTTGATGACATTGAATCAACGATTTGGCCAAAATCTGAGGAGTTCAGGAACAAAATAATGTTTAATACATTCTCTCAAACATATGTATATTTGTAAAGCATCGTCTCTTTAACAATCCCCGTCGGTCTGATCTTTTGATTAACCTTGCCACCTCCGATGCCCATGCCGCAGTTATTGAGGCGAAGTTCCTGCAACGTGAAGCAGGTGACACTCTTCAACAGTTTCTCAATGCCCTTTACACCATCTGGACCAAATGCGTTGTCGCTGAGGTCTAAAACAGTCAGCCGGGCACTTGCCAGCATCAGTGCATCGCCCAGTGAATTCTACAACACAAAAACAGACAAAAGCACATAAAAATAAGTCTTTAGGAATATCAAAGCAGCGTACAAAAACAAGCCAACTAGAGCATGGTTTTTGAGAAAAGTGTGACATACGGCTGGGCGATATGGACCAAAATTAATATCTAGATATTTTAAGAAAAATGGCGATATACGATATATATCTCTAAATTTTTTATTTCCATAAAGCAATAACAAAAATATATTTCTGAGTCAAAGCTTAGTCCCAATTGTCACACAGCTTTACAAAGCTGTAACTGTACAAAATAAATTTTTTAAAAAATTAAAGTTTTTCCCTGCATAACAAACCAAAAACACAGCTGTGCACTTAAAATTTAAACAGAACAGAGCAAACATAATGAAAGGCTGACTTCCTCTTTTAAAAGTCTGATTCTAATGAACTATATTCATTCAACCTTTATGAACAAAGCTGCTAGAAAGCCCACATTGTTGTGTAGTCGGCTTGTTTACTGAGCTTGGTTCTGTTTCGTTACGGCTCGTTTCTTTCTGAATATCATGGTTCCTATGCTCGAATGCACCGTGGCTGTTTGTTTCGACGCTATTGAACGCGCCGCTCTGTGTAAAGTGCAGAGCTGCGCGTGTTGGTTGGAGTTTGTTTCTCTCCAGACACCGATGGAGTCTTGCTGCTTTTGCTGAGCCTTGAGCTTCTGTTTGCACTTTACTGGTTACTGCTGTGTGTAAATACCAGAAGAAACACAGCAAATACGGTAAATCACCTTAAACTGGATATTTGCCTCAGTGTTTTTTTTATGCGAAGACGACTTCATACCTTGCCACTCTAAACCAGTTAATTTCCTGGAGAACACCAAACCTCTGCTTTTGAGCAGCTATCATCATTTTCACACCTATCAGGAATTTCCATCCATGTCACCAGAGTGACTCCACTGTGAGTCAACAAAGACATATCTGCATATGCATCTAGCTTAGCTCAGCTTTATAATTCAAATATTCAGATGCAGCGCTCGGCAGGGGAGGGGTGGGTTTATATTCCATGAGGGAGAGAGGGGTGGCGTGAAGGTGCAGACTGGGAGAAAAACTGGATAACTGAGTATTAGACTACCGTATATTGTTTTATATAGTCTCATTTTATATTGTGTATGAAATTATCTAAATATTTTTTAAATATCGAGATATCGCCCAGCCCTAGTGTGACACAAATCAACCTCATCATCACTCAGTATGGACATTAGTGTAATGTTCAATCGTGATCCTCGAGTCCTGCATGTTTTAGATATTTCTCTGCTCCAACACACCTGATTTGAATCAGTGGATGATTACTAGGCTTTTGCAGAATATGAAGAGGTAATTCAACCAGTGAATAAGGTGGATTGGAGCAGGGGGACAGGTAAAACATGCAGGATAGTGGTCCTCGAGGACCAGGATTGGACACTTTTAGTGTAATAGAACAGGCACATTACCAGGGCAGGAGGGATTTCAGAGCGCAGTCGACCAGTAAACATGTCACTCCAATAACAGCGCTGAGGGAGACAAATAAATAATAAGTAAACACATGTACTATACGTTGGTCAAAATGCAAAGTTGATCTTATCTTAGTGCAAAAACACTGCAGCACTTTTAATCATGGTCATTATTTAACATCAAAAACAGAACTGTCGATGACAATTAAAGATGCATTTAAAATTTAAGCAATCATCATATTTTTTCCCAAAAAACTATTCAAAGACAGAGTAGGTACTGGTGAAAGCAAACAGATTGAGTCCAAGTACTGTAGAGTGGGCTGAACACAACAGGTTGCTGCTACAACTTTCATTCAGGAAAAAAATATGACAAGTAATTTTTGGCTGAAGTGTTTGAAGATTCATGAACCAGTAAAATCAAATCTAGAAAATAAAAATCTCAAATGTGTTACTTTATACTCCATTTCATTTCATTTTGCTGACAGTTTAGTCTTGCAGGTAAACTGCCAGCAAGAGTCACAAAACCAACGATGACAAACAGTATGAATGCAAACCTTGAAGTCGCTCTTCGTCTCCAGAGCCTTGGCGATGGCCTGTGCTGCTGCCACACCAAACGTGTTTCCCTCCAGTCTGAGAGCCTGCAAGCCCTCAAAGTCCTGGATCTCCTTCACCATGTCCTCCACTGCAGAAAGAGCAAGTGTTTTCACGTTCACAACCAAGACAGGTATTAATATTTTTTTTTGTGAATAGTGAAGACATGTAAATAAATACAAAAATAAGTGTTTTGCAAGTCTAAAGATGTAGTTTGTGTAAAAACGTTGGTTACGTACCGTAACCCCAGATTCTACGAGTATAGCGGAGCCCTTTAGCTCCTATTGGAATACTCCTTCGCGCGTCAGCGCCTACTGAAAACCTTTTAGTCCACGCCCACCTACCGGATGGGCCCACCCCTCGGTCGGTAAAACCCCTCGACCGAGGTGAACCATCCTCCAAAAATAGCTAATTCATTCAGCCATTTTGGATGCAGAGTGGCTCGATAGCTAAAGGGCTCCGCTATACTCGTAGAATCTGGGGTTACGGTACGTAACCAACGTTCTAACGTCGTATAGCGTAGCCCTTTAGCTCCTATTGGAATAAAGGGCGAAGCAGGAAATAGTCCATGCCACGCTGGATCCAACCAACGCGGAGCACCTGCCCACCTAATCCCAATAAGCCTGTCCTCCCTCAATGAATGAGGGAGGTCCGGTGGTGGGCTGGAGGAAGGCCCGTAGGCCTTTAATCAACCTCCAGATGTGCCCTGCTGCAGAACAGCGGGCCCAAAACATCGAAAAAACGAAATGTTTTATTTGTTGATGTTTTTTTTTTTTTTTTATTATTATTGCCGGCGAGAGGGTCACTCTCAGGCTGCAAAAGACCCCCCCAAAAGGGGGGTAAGAATCGAACTGCCACAAGAACTATGTACAGCAGGCAGTTAGAACATCAGGAGGTGAACTCCTACTACTTATCCAGGACTCCCAGGACTGAATGAGTCATAGAAAAAGTAGAAACATCCCGTAAATAAAAACGGGTGAAAGAACAGGGCGAGCTCCAAGCTGCGGCCTGACAGATGTCGCTGACCGACATCCCACCATGCAGAGCTGTGGACGACGCAATCGCTCGCGTCGAATGAGCTCGCAGGGATGCAGGAGGCTCCTTCCCTGCAGCTTTGTAAGCCTCCGTTATGGCCTCACAAAGCCAGTGGGAGAGGCGCTGAGAGGACAGAGCCCGACCCGCTGAGTTGTCCCTATAATGGACAAACAGATTTTGAGAAAGGCGCACCCCCTCTGTGCGAGCCATATAACATCTAAGAGCCCTAACTGGGCACAGCAGATGTGACCTAACCTCCTCCTCCGATGAATGGGGAGGGAGATGGAACCCGCTCAGAGTTATTGTCCGTGACTTGAAACTGCTGGTGATCGACTTTGGGATAAAAGCCGGGTTAGGCCTCAAAGTTGCTGCGCTGCCATCAGGTTTAATTTGTAAACAAGAGGGAGCCACAGAAAGAGCACAGAGGTCACTGACCCTCTTTGCAGACGTGAGCGCCAACAGAAGAGCAGTTTTTATGGACAAAAACTTCATTGACACTTCCCCTAAGGGTTCAAAAGGGGCTTTGGTTAAAGCGCCCAGAACCAATGTTAGGTCCCACTGAGGGGTGATGTCACGCTTCGAGGGCCTAAGGCGACTCACGCCCCTAAGGAAACGTTTCAACAGTATCTGATTGAATAACGTCCTACCGCCTATACCTTCATGACATGATGATATAGCCGCCGCGTACACCTTTATCGTGCTAAACGCTAGCTCTCTATCAAACAGCAGCTGAAGGAACGCTAGGACACAGCCAATGTCACATGATGTGGCCTCAATGTCCCTGTCCCTGCACCACTGCTGAAAAGCTGCCCACTTAGACGCATAAAGCGTAGTGGTGGACGGCGCGCGGGCGCCCTGAATTGTCCTGACCACGGCTGGGGTGAGGCCTAAACTTGTTAGGCGGCGCCGCTCAGCTTCCAGGCCCAAAGGCGTTGGCCTATTTCCGGGAAATGCCTGATCGCCCCTCCTGCTTGGAGGAGAGCATCCTCCCTCCATGGCAGCTGCAGAGGGTTGTCCACTACTAGCTGCTGCATGTCTGGGAACCAGGGGGCATACCTGCGCTCTGGGGCCACCAGGATGAGAGACAATTTTTCTTCCCGGACTCGCCCCAGAACCCTCGGGATGAGAGAAACTGGTGGGAAAGCATACAGGCTTTTCTCTGACCACCAGCTGAGCGCAAAAGCGTCCACCCCCAGAGGGGGGTCGTCTTTGGGGTTCAGTGAGCACCAGAGTGGGCACTTCCTGTTGTCTCGGGCTGCGAAGAGGTCTACCTCCGCGCGCCCGAACCTGGTCCAAATCTGATTTACTATGTCTGAGTGGAGGGACCAGTCCCCCTGACGTGGGCCCCCCCTCGACATGATGTCTGCTCCTACGTTCAGCACCCCGGGGATGTACACTGCTCTCAGAGAGAGCAAGTTCTGTTGAGCCCACAGCAGTAGTTGTCTGGCAACGTGCAGTAACTGGGCTGAGCGAGATCCCCCTTGACGATTGATGTACGAGGCTGCCACCTGGTTGTCGGTGTGCACTAGTACATGTTGCTGCTGAACTAGGTGGGAAAAATGAAGTAAAACCTTCTGGACTGTCATTAGTTCCAGAACGTTTATGTGAAGGTGAATGTGGCTCGGCCACCTTCCCCCCACCGAATGGGACAGGCACGTTCCCCCCCATCCCATCAAAGAAGCATCCGTGAACACTGGGATGTGAGAAGTAGGTGTGATCATGGAGACACCCGCCTTCATGACGCGGGTGTTTTTCCAGTGACGTAGGTCCGACCTTACAGATGGAGGAACCAACACCATCCTGCGCTTCTGGCGCACCGGGTCCACACGCAGGCTGGCAAACCAACGTTGGGTCGATCTCATGTGTAATAAACCCAAATTTATCACCAGGTGGGCGGCTGCCATCAGGCCCAACAACCGCATAATTGTTGCCGCCGTCACCACCTTCCCGGGTTGGACGCGCTTCAACTGTGCTGTCAGATCGGCTGCCCTCTGCTCTGACAGGCGAGCCCTCATCAAGCGTGAATCCAGTTCTATCCCCAGGTACACGATGGACTGTGCTGGGGTTACGGAGCTTTTCGTCCAGTTTATGGCAAAACCGAGGTCCAGGAGGTGTTCTGCTAACACTCTGGTCTGAGTTTCCGCCTCCTCTCTCGATCTGCTTAAAATGAGCAGATCGTCTAAATAAAACAGAATCCGCATCCCCGCCGAGCGGAGAGGGCGTATCGCTGCTTCCACACACTTTGAGAAAGTTCTGGGAGCTAACGAGTAGCCGAATACCAGTCTGTTGAACTCGAACTGGTTCCCCTGGAAGGAAAACCTGAGGTACTTCCTGTGTTGGGGGATGATGCTGATGTGCCAGTAAGCATCCTTCAGATCCAAGGATGTGAACCAGTCTCCCTTGTGAACATTCTTCAGCAGCTGTTTTGTTGTGAGCATGTGAAAACCTCTCACCAGAATTGATCTGTTGAAGACCGACAGGTCTAAAACTGGTCTCGAGCCTCCGTTCTTTTTGGGGACGAGAAAATAGCGAGAGTAGAACCCTTTGTTCTGCTCTCCTTCTGCCACCTTGGAGATTGCTCCTTTTTTCAGCATTTCTTGTATTTCTGACAGAAGGGATGAGTTTTGACGTGGGTCTGGCAACACTGTTTCCAGAATCCCCCTGAAAGGTGGAGGTTTTGCTGCAAACTGAAGTGCATAACCCTTTCTTATGATTTTTGACAGCCATCTGTCTAAACTGCATTTCTGCTGCCACTGCTCGTATTTTCTGCTCAGAGGCAGCGCGAGGTCCTGCAGCCTCGTGTGTGTCATTCTCGCCAGCCATTCGCTGGGGCCTCCCTCCGTTACCATGGTAACCCACGGGGGCCCCGCCCAAAAAGGGCTGTCTTATTGCGTCAGAGACGTGGACCGTCCCTGCGCCTGACGTCGGCACGTTTGTTGATACAGGAAGCGCTCGCTCTGTCGGAGCGATGCTCCCGCCGGGCACCGCTCGTCTTTTGGCGGGCGGTGCTTGGCCAGTCTGAGTGATTTTTCTCTTGTTTAGGGCTGAAACAACGAATCGATAAAATCGATAAAAATCGATTTTTAAAAGTGTTGGCAACGAATTTCATCATCGATTCGTTGTGTCGCGCGATTATGCATCTTTCACGGCGCCGCGGAGCTGTTTTGTTCACCGGTGAAGCTTTTGTCAAAGCTGGCTGAGCCTGGCTGAATAAAGTTTGAAAAAAAAAAAAAAAACTGCAGCGTCAGCGTGCTGCGCCTGCGCGTGTGTGTGGCTTCTGAACTGAGCGAGGAGGGAGGAGGAAACAGCAGAGACTGTTTTCAAAGTCTATTTTACAATGACCGACGCGACGCAGAGAAAACTGTAAATAAGTCCTACAACGTGTGGGAGCACCTGACGCTTCACAAAGATAAAAAAAGCTTTAAAAAGTGACGACGCGACACGAGATAACCACGCAGATGAAATGTAAACATGACGGGCTTCACCACCGTGTGAATGAAGGAAGAGCAGCAGGTAATTCAAAACATATTTGTTCTGTTTCAAAGAGAGAAAACGTGATATCAGTGTCTCTGGCAGCTGAAGCTGCTTGTTTCTTAGCTGTGACAGAGAATGTGTGTGTTTTTATTTTTAATGTAACGAAACAAGCAGTGTTTAAATGTGTTTTATAAATAAATCTAACACAAAGATGGTGATAATTTAATGATTTAGCTTCAACTTTTAATTTGCTGGCAAAGTCTGAAGTCACTGCATTGTATGGAAGGATGAATTGCATTTAAACAGGAATTACAGTAATTTATTCATCTACTCAAGTGTGTGTAATTAGTATTTTATATTTGTGTGTGTGTGTGTGTGTGTGTGTGTGTGTTTAACCAAGTGAAACAAGGCATTTCTTGAGTTACTGTAAATTATGATATAATACATATAAACTCTCTCTCATTCCAGAAAACAACAATGACAGCCTTCATGATGGACAGACATCATGCACACCACCACAGCAAGCAGCAGAGACTGAAAGATCCTTACATGAACGTCACTGACATGAGGCCTCTGTCGATGGTTGAAGACGAAGACTTCACTTTTAACCCAGGTTACAATGATCCACACTTGTAATGGTAAATGGACTGTACTGTACTTATATAGCACCTTTCTATCTAATTGATACTCAAAGTGCTTTACATTGTTTATACTGTAGTAGTGTAAAGCACTACATGTCCTCATTTACCCATTCATACAGCACTCTACTAGATTACAAAGAACAAATCATTCTAAAGAGACAAATCCGAGCTTTAGCTCACATTCATACACCAATGGGGCACAAACATGGGGTTCAGTGTCTTGCCCATGGACACTTAGGCATGTGACTGCTGGTGGATTCCAAGCCCCAACTCTTGCATTGGAGGACGACTGCTCTAACAACTCAGCCACAGCTGCCCCATCCAGGTTAAAACAATCCACACCTTTAATCCAGGTTACACTTGTCCCTCAAAAACACATTTTACAAAGTAGCTACATTTTGTGCAGGTATAAATAATACATTTGTATATATGTTTGTGTACATTTATTTTTTATTGAAGCTGACTAACTTTATTTTTTAATTATTCAATATTTTACTAACAGAATAGTCAAGTAGCAACCTGTTTTTTGTGCGATTTGATATGTCAGTCAAATTTTGGAATAAAGAGGTGATAATTAAAGGTTCAGTATGCAGTTTCTGTAGAACTGCAGCAGTTAGAAATATTTTCAACAGGCAAAGCATTCTGATCCCTCCCCCTCAGAGCCATATGTGGCTCTGCCCCCTTGTGGTCTGTTGAATTTCAAATTCAAGCTCTGTTTTTATTGGCTGATTCAAATTCAAGCTCTGTTTTTATTGGCTGGTTACAAACTCTGTTTTTATTGGCTGGAAAATGGCGGGTCACCTTTTCTTTTTAGAAATGCTTATTTACCACCTGGAGAAGCAAGGGGACAATATTTTTTTTAATTTTTTTTCAGAGATTACCTGGCTAACATCAGTCTGTCAGGAGGTAGTGACAGAGTGAAGAAATATGTTCATAAAAAAAGCTACATACTGCAGCTTTAAA
>JBBPBX010029527.1:17152-35818 GCA_038048925.1 Garcialebias charrua
GCAGATATGTTGGTATTAGATAATAATGTTGCCTTGGACAGTAAGTAAAAGTGTTCTGATCTATCCAAAGTCTGTTAGATTCAATTGTATTGGTTTGGATGGTGAACATTTAAAAGCTAACTTTCAGGTAGAACATTGCAGTTTTTTAGCAAAATTTCAAAAGTCCTTTTTTTATTTTAAAGGAGTCCCCAAAGCCCAGTTTTTTGCTTACAATGTATTTTCTATCATTATTTTACAACTTGGTGATCAACGTGTGTTCAGCTAAAATGCACCTTTATGCAGATAACACCATACTTTACTTTGCTGACTCAACTTTGAGCATAGATCCTAAATGCCTTTTACCAGCTGCAGGCAACAACAACAGCTTAAAGGTGGTGCTTAATGCAAATCAAATCAAATTGTTGTGTATTTTCCAGAAGTCAATCGCAGAACCTACAGAATAGTGACATTTCTAGCCTAGTGTCAGACAGTTTTGGAAGTGTCACATATTTAGGCATTTGACTAGATGATGAGCTTTCTTATAAACTGCATATTGACCATTTAGTCCAAAACCTGAAGGTTAGCTTAGACTTTTTCAAGCCAAAACAGAGTTTGTTTTAATTTTTTTTCTGGATACATTTTTAAATGTTCTTGACTACAGTGACAATATTTATGTGCATGTTGCTTCCTCCTCACTTCATTTTTATATTGTGTTTATTACAGTTCTTTGCATTTTCTAACAACTTTTTTCTATATATTATGCATCACTGTGTACATGTACTTTATAATCTGGTTTCTCAGCCTTAAAGCTGAAAGCGACAACTATATTGGTGTAAAATTTTCATATTTTCAAAAACACGTTATTGGTTGTAATATTTGAGTTGTATCCTCTATAAGTTTCTCAGGATTTTTCTAAACTTAGAACAGCATTCTCTTGTTTTTCCCCTCAGTGACATAATTATCTTCAGACCAAACTAAAGCTTAATGTTGTTGTCTTTTTAAGGGCACACGCCTTTATAACATCTTTAGGCACTTAAGACCACAACAACTGTTCTTAAGTGAGCTTTTGTACTTTTACATTAGATTTTTTTTTTTTTTTAATTTGTTAGTTTTAGTTTCTAGCTTGTAACTTTGTAATGGCGTCCCATCTCGACAAGGTCTACCCTAAGAGATGTTAATCTCAAGAGAGTTCATGGTTCATCCATCCATCCATCCATTTTCTTCCGCTTATCCGGGGTCGGGTCGCGGGGGTAGCAGCCTAAGTAGGGAGGCCCAGACTTCCCTCTCCCCAGCCACTTGGAGCAGCTCCTCTGGGGGAATCCCAAGGCGTTCCCAGGCCAGCCGAGAAACATAGTCCCTCCAGCGTATCCTGGGTCTTCCTCTGGGTCTCCTCCCGGTGGGACATGCCCGGAACACCTCACCAGGGAGGCGTCCAGGAGGCATCCTAACCAGATGCCCGAGCCACCTCAACTGGCTCCTCTCGATGTGGAGAAGCAGCGGCTCTACTCCGAGTCCCTCCCGGATGACTGAGCTTCTCACCCTATCTCTAAGGGAGAGTCCAGCCACCCTGCGGAGAAAACTCATTTCAGCCGCTTGTATCCGAGATCTTGTTCTTTCGGTCATAACCCAAAGCTCATGACCATAGATGAGGGTGGGAACGTAGATCGATCGGTAAATTGAGAGCTTTGCCTTTTGACTCAGCTCTCTCTTCACCACGACAGACCGGTACAGCGCCCGCTTCACTGCGGACGCTGCACCTATCCGCCTATCGATCTCACGCTCCAGTTTTCCCTCATTCGTGAACAAGATCCCGAGATACTTAAACTCCTCCACTTGGGGCAGGACCTCCTCCCCGACCCGGAGAGGGCACGCTACCCTTTTCCGGCTCAAGACCATGGCCTCGGATTTGGAGGAACTGATCCTCATCCCGGCCGCATCGCATTCAGCTGCAAACCGCTCCAGTGAAAGCTGTAGATCACGAGCTGATGAAGCCAATAGGACCACATCATCTGCAAAAAACAGAGAAGCGATTCTAAGGCCACCAAAACGGATCCTCTCAACACCTTGGCTGCGCCTAGAAATTCTGTCCATAAAAGTTATAAACAGAATCGGTGACAAAGGGCAACCTTGGCGGAGTCCAACTCTCACCGGAAACGAGCCTGACTTACTACCGGCAATGCGGACCAAGCTCTGACACCGGTCGTACAGGGACCTAACAGCCCATATCAATGGGCCTGGTACCCCATACTCCCGGAGTACCCGCCACAGAACCCCCCGAGGGACGCGGTCGAATGCCTTCTCCAAGTCCACAAAGCACATGTAAACTGGTTGGGCAAACTCCCACGCACCCTCCAGGACCCTGTTGAGGGTGTAGAGCTGGTCAAGTGTTCCACGACCAGGACGAAAACCACACTGCTCCTCCTGAATCCGAGGTTCGACTATCCGACGGACCCTCCTCTCCAGAACCCCTGAATAGACCTTACCAGGGAGGCTTAAGAGTGTGATCCCTCTATAGTTGGAACACACCCTACGGTCCCCCTTTTTGAATAGGGGAACCACCACCCCAGTCTGCCAATCCAAGGGAACTGCCCCCGATGTCCACGCGATATTGCAGAGTCGCGTAAGCCAACACAACCCCACAACATCCAGAGCCCTAAGGAACTCAGGACGAATCTCATCCACCCCCGGAGCCTTGCCACCGCGGAGCTTTTTAACCACCTCGGCGACCTCCGCACCAGAGATTGGAGAGCCCGATCCAAAGTCCCCAGGCTCCGCTTCCTCAGTGGAAGACGTGCCAGTAGGATTGAGGAGGTCTTCGAAGTATTCCGCCCACCGACTCACAACATCCCGAGTTGAGGTCAACAGCACGCCATCCCCACCATAAATGGTGTTGGTCGCGTACCGCTTTCCCCCCCTGAGACGCCGGATGGTGGACCAGAATCGCCTCGAAGCCGTACGGAAGTCATTCTCCATGGCCTCTCCGAACTCCTCCCACGCCCGAGTTTTTGCCTCAGCAACCACCCGAGCCGCATGCCGCTTGGACTGCCGGTACCTATCTGCTGCTTCCGGGGTCCCACAGGCCAAAAAGGCCCAATAGGACTCCTTCTTCAGCTTGACAGCATCCCTCACCGCCGGTGTCCACCACCGGGTTCGAGGGTTGCCACCACGACAGGCACCAACAACCTTGCGGCCACAACTCCGATAAGCTGCCTCGACAATAGAGGCGCGAAACATGGCCCACTCGGGCTCAATGTCCCCCGCCTCCCTCGGAACGTGTTCAAAGCTCTCCCGGAGGTGGGAGTTAAAGCTCCGTCTTACGGGAGACTCTGCCAGACGTTCCCAGCAGACCCTCACAATACGTTTGGGTCTGCCAGGTCTGACCGGCATCCTCCCCCACCATCGGAGCCAACTCACCACCAGGTAGTGGTCAGTTGACAGCTCCGCCCCTCTCTTCACCCGAGTGTCCAGGACATGCGGCCGCAGATCAGATGAGACGACAACAAAGTCGATCATTGAACTACGACCTAGGGTGTCCTGGTGCCAAGAGCACATATGGACACCCTTATGCCTGAACATGGTGTTCGTTATGGACAATCCATGACGAGCACAGAAGTCCAACAACAGAACACCACTCGGGTTCAGATCAGGGGGGCCGTTCCTCCCAACCACACCCCTCCAGGTCTCACTGTCATTGCCCACGTGAGCGTTGAAGTCCCCCAGCAGAACAAGGGAGTCCCCAGGAGGCGCACCCTCCAATACCCCCTCCAAGGACTCCAAAAAGGGTGGGTAATCTGCGCTGCCGTTCGGCGCATAGGCACAAACAACAGTCAGAGCCCGTCCCCCCACACGTAGGCGAAGGGAGGCTACCCTCTCGTTCACCGGGGTGAACCCCAACGTACAGGCACCGAGATGGGGGGCAACAAGTATGCCCACTCCTGCTCGGCGCCTCTCACCAGGGGCAACTCCAGAGTGGAAGAGTGTCCAACCCCTCTCAAGGAAACTGGTTCCAGAGCCAGAGCCATGCGTTGAGGTGAGTCCGACTATTTCTAGCCGGAACCTCTCAACCTCACACACTAGCTCAGGCTCCTTCCCCACCAGAGAGGTGACATTCCATGTCCCAATGGCCAGCTTCTGTAGCCGAGGATCAGACCGCCAGGGTCCCCGCCCTCGGCCACCACCCATTCCACAATGCACCCGACCCCTTTGGCCCCTCCCACAGGTGGTGAGCCTATGGGAAGGGTTCATGGTTCAATAAAGGTTAAATAATACTAAAAATAAAAAAGCAGTGCCATACTAAAATATTCATAATTTAACATTTAAAAGGCCTGAGAAATAAGCAAAGGGTGTGTTTACAGCTGTTAACCATTCGGCCATGTTGGAACGGTGCTCTCTGGTGAATTATGCTTTATTCAAATATCCACACATCCACGGTCAAGTCAACACCACACCAGAGGATGTTTCATTGTGTCCAACTCAATTCAACAAACACTTCATCATGACACAGTGACACTTTGAATGATTTAATAAAATAAAAAAATTCCGGTTCCGGCGAGCTGATTGACGCTGTTCCCCCGGCTCCTCTGTAGTCTTTTTTATCATCAAACTGACCCGTTTTTCGAACAGGACTAAAGTTGGTCCACCTTCCAACCAAATTCAGTGTTCAGTGACTCAGAGAGCCAGACGGGCCGCTCCCACCCCACCGGTCAGTCTGAGCTCATCCTGCCGGCCAGGTGACCCCTTAAGCTAGGGAGCCATCCCACGAAGCACCTGTGGTTTTTTCCTCTCTCTCTCTGGAGCCCAACCAAATTTCTCATCTGGACCTATGGTTCTACCTGGTTCCAACAAGAATCGTAGGGAGATATTTTGCTGATCTTTCCATTGCTTTCTGTTTGGATTGGCCTCGTGGCGTCTTCATTCGCTGTGGGGGAAAGTGAACCTGTGTCCCAGAACCTGTGTCACAGGACTAGAACTGAACCGAGTTGGCTGTGAGGACCTTCGTCTCTATTAAAGCCGGTCTCAGCCTCTGAGCGGCCTGTTACCTTAAAACGAAGGACCGTCCACCTCCGTGGGAATCGCTGTGCTCACCTGGAGGTGATGCTCTGTTGCTTTGAAGTGCTGCCGGAACCGGACCGGAGCTGAACCGGGTCAGTGATGACCTCAGCCTCTCCGGTCAGCCTCACCGTTTTTTTAACTGGAGGTGGCCTCTCGTGCTACGGAGCATCGGAGCCGGGCTAAAGCAGAACCGGACCAGTGACGTCTTCATCCTCCCGGTCAGTCTCATCATTTTTTGCCGGGGTTGGCCTCTTGTGCTGTCAGTTGCGGAGGACCAGACGAGCAGGGTGACGTGTGGAACGGAGTGAAGTGCGGAGGAGCAGCGTTGTTTGGTGCTCGTGAGAAGTCCGGCCGGAGTTTTCATCGGATTTCATCGGCCCTGGATAATAATAATTTTATTCCAGATCACACTGTTGTTCCCTGCTGTCATGAAACAGGCTAGGATCATGCTTTCATTTCAGGAAGATTTTCTGGCAGCTCACTCTGCTATTTGTTGCAAATTATCTGTTTCTACCTGTTGATTCTGGACTGTTTCCCATGGCCACATACATTCATCTTCACAGGGGAGCTGGAGCCCCCCTCAGCCCAACTTATACTGCAGTTGGGCCACCTCGTCAGATTTGTTTGCCCATCTAATTTGTGACGCTTTATGGTCTGAGACTTTTCTGCATCATTCATATTATTGTCATTATTTTCAGATCTCAGACTATCTGGAATCACTGAATCTTTGTGTTATAGCAGCTTTCAGAGATATTAAACTTCCACCTTCTAAGCCCAGAATAATTTAAAAAAGGGATTTGAAACCTTTTTGTGAACAGTCATTCCTCTGGGATCCGTCCCACTTTGACTGGCAGCGTATTCTACTAACTGATGACGTGAACACCACTTGAAACTATTTTCATAATAGTTTCATTTATTTTGTTAACAAACACGCTCCTTTCCGCCAGTTCAGGATAAAGGGACATGACAGCCCCTGGTTTACTCCTGAACTAGCTGACCTCCTGCACAAGAGAGACCAACTTTGGGCCGCAGCGAGAAAATCAGGCTCAGACACTGATTGCTTGAATTTTCGACAGCTGAGGAATAAATGCACAACTGCCATCAAAGCTGAAAAACATAACTATTTTTTATCTCAGACCCCCAAAAATCTAAATGACCCTAAAAAATTCTGGAAAACCATCAAATCTCTCTCAGTCATCCCCAAATCATCTGACCTCCCATCGCAACTTCTCGTTAACTCTGTTACTGTGTCAAATAAGCAAGAGATCCTGAACTGTTTCAACAAACATTTTGTTGCTTCTAGTTCATTATTTGACACGGTTACTAATGGAAAATCAGTCACCTCATCTAATAACCAAACTTCTACAAATCAAAACCCTCCTACAAGTCAATCCTCAGTTAATCACACCTTCTCTTTTTCTCCGTTCTCAGTCAGTGAGGTAAATAAACTGTTAAAAGGTCTTGATCCTAAAAAATCTGCAGGTCCAGATGAACTTCCCCCTTATTTCTTAAGGCTGGCTGCTCATACTATCACAGTCCCTGTGACCCACATCTTTAACCTGTCTGTAAGCCAAAACTCCATTCCGGATGCTTGGAAAACTGAAAGTTATGCACCGTAACTCATGTTCCCTGAAGGAAGGGAACGAGGTGCAACATATTGCTATGGGAATTGTGCCCCCGCATGATTACCTGAAGGAATATATTCACGCCTTTACGGCAGGGGCGTCAGCGTCGCGCCAGAGGCCCCGCCCTCTGGGTACTTAACACTAGGATGACTGAATTTTCAAGATCCTGAGGACAAACCCCCTCCTTCTCTTCAACCATTAGTAGGCCATTAACTGCCTTTTGTTATAAATATGCGTGCACACAACTCAGACACCCCCACCACACCAGACTGCATTCCAATGTTTCCACCAGGTAAGTAAGTCTCTGCGAGGCCCTGACCAATTCACACATAACAGACCCTGAAGTTATCTCACAGTTGAACATTTTGGGACATCCACTGAACGGAAAGCTTTGTCTGCTCCAGAACAAGTTTATGCATACAATTGTCTTATTCTGCTGTGCTGATTATCCTATAACCCCGATGTTCTGTCAAATAAATTATTTTGCTTACAAGTACTATCTCTCTCCTTGTCCTTGGCACATGTATATACGGTGCATTCCGACACATGCAGGTGGCCCATTGCTGTGTTCTACAACATGCTTGACCTATTGTTGTCCGTCATCTGACGGACCGACATAGGTCACATGACATGAAGTCAACTGACGGACCGACATAGGTCACATGACCTGAGGTCAACTGACGGACCAACACAGGTCACATGACCTGAGGTCAACTGACGGACCGACATAGGTCACATGACCTGAGGTCAACTGACGGACCGACACAGGTCACATGACCTGAGGTCAACTAACGGACCAACACAGGTCACATGACCTGAGGTCAAGTGACGGACCAACACAGGTCACACGACATGAAGTCAACTGACAGACAGGTCACATGACATGAGGTCAACTGACGGACCAACACAGGTCACATGACCTGAAGTCAAGTGACGGACCAACACAGGTCACATGACCTGAGGTCAACTGACAAAATGACACAGGTCACACGACATGAAGTCAACTGACGGACCGACACTGGTCACACGACATGAGGTCAACTGACGGACCAACACAGGTCACATGACCTGAGGTCAACTGACAAAACGACACAGGTCACACGACATGAAGTCAACTGACGGACCGACACTGGTCACACGACATGAGGTCAACTGACGGACCAACACAGGTCACATGACCTAAGGTCATGTGATGGACCAACATAGGTCACATGACCTGAGGTCAACTGACAAAACGACATAGGTCACACGACATGAAGTCAACTGACGGACCGACACAGGTCACATGACCTGAGGTCACATGACCTGAGGTCAACTGACACAACGACACAGGTCACACAGCATGAGGTCAACTGACGTACCAACATAGGTCACATGACCTGAGGTCAACTGACACAACGACACAGGTCACATGACCTGAGGTCTACTGACGGACCGACACAGGTCACATGACATGAAGTCAACTGACGGACCAACACAGGTCACATGACCTGAGGTCAACTGACAAAACGACACAGGTCACACAACATAAGGTCAATTGACGTACCGACATAGGTTACATGGCATGAGGTCAACTGACGGACCGACACAGGTCACATGTCGTGAGGTCAACAAACGGACCAACACTGGTCACATGACCTGAGGTCAAGTGACGGACCAACACAGGTCACATGACATGAAGTCAACTGACAGACAGGTCACATGACATGAAGTCAACTGATGGACCGACACAGGTCACATGACCTGAAGTCAAGTGACGGACCAACACAGGTCACATGACCTGAGGTCAACTGACAAAATGGCACAGGTCACACGACATGAAGTCAACTGACAGACCGACACTGGTCACACGACATGAGGTCAACTGACGGACCGACACAGGTCACATGACCTGAGGTCAACTGATGGACAGACACAGGTCACATGACCTAAGGTCAACTGACGGACCGACACAGGTCACATGACCTGAGGTCAACTAACGGACCAACACAGGTCACATGACCTGAGGTCAAGTGATGGACCAACACAGGTCACACGACATGAAGTCAACTGACAGACAGGTCACATGACATGAGGTCAACTGACGGGCCGACACAGGTCACATGACCTGAAGTCAAGTGACAGACCAACACAGGTCACATGACCTGAGGTCAACTGACAAAATGACACAGGTCACACGACATGAAGTCAACTGACGGACCGACACTGGTCAGATGACCTGAGGTCAACTGATGGACCGACATAGGTCACATGACCTGAGGTCAACTGACGGACCGACACAGGTCACATGACCTGAGGTCAAGTGACAGACCAACACAGGTCACATGACCTGAGGTCAACTGACAAAACGACACAGGTCACACGACATAAAGTCAACTGACAAACCGACTCAGGTCACATGACCTGAGGTAAACTGACGGACCAACACAGGTCACATGACCTGAGGTCAACTGACATACCGGTATAATGGACCAGATTGCACATTTATATACGGAGCGGCCCATTGCCGTGTTCTACAACATGCTTGACCTGGCAGCGATAAATGCTTATGTGTTATACAAGGCTTGCACTGGGTCCAAGGATTTTGGACTGAGGGGTAGGGGGTGGGGGGGTGTAGGTGTAGAATTAATGGGTCATTAGCAGGGTCATTAGCATGTGAATCGACATTATATAGCCCACTGAAAGGGACCGGGGGATTTGGAAGCCAAGTTCCCTTGCGCAAAAAAGCGCAGCCTTAGTCAAATTAGTGTTAAGCAGGTGACGCCCATCCGTCGATCTCCAAAATGCACTTCACCGAGCTTTCAGCATTGAAAAGGGCCAGGTATGGTGCATAACTTTCAGTTCCCTTATTAGTCTTGTCACTCGGTGCAACATATTGCTATGGGAACGTAATTCATTCACGCCCTTGAAATGCTCAGTAAAATGCATATGAAAACATCTGCCTCGATACGGCAGGCATCTCCCAGCTGCTCTCTTCAAGGTATGCAGAGAGCACAGTCCGGGAAGAAGAAATACCCCACGTAGAAAACATCAGCTTGATGTTACCACCGGGCACATAGATGAAACACCAACTAGAGGTAGCATAAGCGTGCTCCATTAGTGTGATTACTCATCCTTTTATTTTACAAGGGGGACGACTAACAAGTGGAGCCCATCCTGATGTCGGAGGCCCATTAAAGGAAAGGGGAACCCCTCCATTGAACATCTCCTAAGCGAACATAAACACCCAGGGACACCCTTGTGTATGTTGTTACTGTTTGTTTTTGGATAAAGCAGTCAAAGCCTTAGGCCCTCAGCGAGTTCCCTTCAGAGGCCAGGCTGAGAGCCGCCACAGCTCCGGACGTGGGTGTAGAAGCTGTCCACGTGCCTGAGTCAGCAGGTCCCTGTGAGGAGTATCCCTGACGACATTGAGATCAACTCCGGGAACCACGGTTTCTGCTGCCACCTGGGGGCTATCAGGATCAAGGAGAGGGCTCCCTGACGTACACGTTCCAATGTCACCTAGATCAGAGGGACAGGTGGAAAAGCATAGTACAGCACCCTTGCTGGCCAATCATGTGCCAAGGCATCCGTTCCCAACGGTGTATCTGCTTCCTTCTAAGAGAAGTAAAGGTCACACTGCTAGCTCTGCAAGCGAACAAGTCCACTGAGGCTCTCCCAAATAGTGACCAGACCTATTCCACAACCCGTGGATTCAAGCTCCATTCTGACGCCAAGAGAGGCCCTCTCGAGAGGGCATCTGCTCCATAATTTAGTTCACTGGGAACATGAGTCGCCCTGAGTGACAAGATTCTTGGAGCACACCACATAAGCATCTTCTGCGTCAGTCCGAGGAGGACCCGGGACCTTGTCCCTCCCTCTCTGTTGATGAAGGACACTGGGGTCCTGTTATCTGATTTCACCAGGACGTGCTGCCCTGCAATCAGACCTTTGCCAAATAAGTATTTTACTGACAGGAATACGGCCAGCAATTCCAGGAAGTTGATATGTAATCTCGCTTCCTGTTTATTCCATAGACCACCTGATTTCTGCAGATCGCCCCCCATCCTGTTTTTGAGGCGTCCGTCGTGATGACCACACGAGATGACACCCTACCCAGCGGGACCCCTTCCGTGAATGCAGACAAGTCTCTCCAAGGTTCCAGGGCCCTGAGACACTCTGAATCTATTCTAACCTTTCCTGCTCGACCAAGCAGGGCGGGTTGTGTCTGTTGGTTTAGCCATACTTGTAGGGCCCACATTTTCAGCAATGCGTGTGGCACACACGGTATGGCTGCCGCCAAGAGGCCTAACAGGCGTTGGCACGTTTTCATGGGAACCCGCTGATCCAGTATAAATTTTTTCAGGCAATGGCGAATCGACGAAACTCATTCCTTTGAGAGCCATGCTCTGTACCGCACAGTGTCGATCTGTACTCCCAGAAATACGGTAACCCGTGATGGAGTTAGGTCACTCTTTTGTAGGTTTATGACAAAACCGAGAGATTCCAGGTGAGAGATCACCCTGTTGGAGTGTGACTGGGCCTGTATTCTGCTTCCAGCCAGAATCAGGAGGTCATCCAGGTAGTTCATAACCCTGAGACCTTGATTCCTGAGGGGGGTCAGGGCTGCATCCAGACATTTAGTAAATGTACGAGGAGCCGTCTTTAAACCGAAGGGTAAGGCTTTGAATTCATAAGCCTTTCCCTCAAAAGCAAAACGGAGGAATTTTCTGTGTTTCCTCCACACGCCTACATGGAAATAGGCATCTTTCAAATCCACTGTACATGCGTAGTCCCCTGATCTCACGGACTGGAGAACCTGCCCGCAGTGTAAGCATCTTGAACTTAAAAGTTTTTATTCTCTTGTTCAGAGTCCTGAGATCCAGGATTGGTCTCAGGGAGTGCTCTTTTTTGGGTACCAGGAAGTACTTGCTGTAGTGGCCGGAGAGTAGTTTGCGTTTCGGGACCAAACTTATTACTCCTTTCTGCAACATCGTCAATA
Organism: Garcialebias charrua; assembly: GCA_038048925.1. Lineage (NCBI taxonomy): Eukaryota > Metazoa > Chordata > Actinopteri > Cyprinodontiformes > Rivulidae > Garcialebias > Garcialebias charrua. The sequence goes on from JBBPBX010029527.1 coordinate 28,790, forward strand.
CCTCCTCCCTTAGCACGTGTGCACGTGCAGGGTTAATGTTTGATTACAGTACCCCTGTGAAGGGGGGCGGTCTCCTGGTGAACTGCAGCTTGAGCCCACGACATATAGTTGTCATGACCCATTCGTTTGGTAGACACGCCCTCCAGGGCTACGCATGCGCCATGAGCCTAGAGGGCATGTCCAATTGCTGCTCGTCATGTTTGAGTGCGGGAGGGGTAGCCTTTGACCATTCTCACACTTTCTCAAGCAGGCTGGTCAGTCCAACAGAAGATATCGCGAGATCTGACTGCCTCAGGCAGGGCTCGTGTATCATGCTGCGGTTCATAGTTTGACCACGTGTTTTGTGTTTTATGAAAGTGGGACTCGAGTCAAGAACCAGGACAGTCTGTGCTTTGGTACTTTTATTTTTGTACATGCATGAAACAGTATTTGTTTTGATTACACATACAGTAGGCGAGTCATGTTTAGTGTGCGCACACATGTCATTAGCTCCTCGTAGTTTTTTACAAGTGGAGACTGAGCTCAGAAAGTCAGGTTCCCGTACCGCGTTGGCAAGCAAACCTGTAAAATTATTAATTTGTCCTGTTTCATCAGGCTCAAATTTGTTTTCCACATGGGGTCAGTGAAGAGGCCCTTGGCCGTTACTGGAAAGTCTCACTTTCGCCAGCAGGTCTCTTCCGTGGGAGGCCACGCATGTTTTCCTTTGGGGGTGCAAAGCTTTTCCTCGGCAGCCCCTCGCAGAGGGCTTCCGCCTGTTTGCGTCTTTGTTCCAGCCTGGCCTGGATGTGTTCCAGGGCTCCCCCGAAGAGTCCCGTCACATCGACCGGGTGCTGGAGGAAGGGGGACCTCTGGTTTTCCGGGAGGTCCGATAAAGTCAACCACAGATGGTGTTGGACGACAACCATTTCCACCATTGCTCTACCTTGCGTGATGGCTATTGTCCCTATCATGTGGAGCACAAAGTCAGAGGCGCAGCGGGCCTCCTCCATGGCCTCCGTTACGGCTTGTTCGTTTGTCGTTACCTGGAGTTCCTGTAGCCTTTCTGACAGGTACGCCTACATCATGGTCGAGGCATTCATCGCGCGAGCCACAAGGCCCTGAGCCTTGTAGCACTTTTCGAGCTGTTTCTCCGAAGCGCGGCAGGCCCTACTGGGCAACGCTGGCCTCGCCCCCGTAGCTACGGGGGCCAGATGAGCCGCTAGGGTCTCCTCTATCTGGGGTGCGCTGGCGAGGCCTGCTGCCTTCATTCCGGCGACATCCAGGAGGCGGAATAGTGGCAGCGTCATGGGAGCTCCGGGTTCCGCCCAGGAGCGCGTGAGCTCCATGAGGAAGTCCGGGAAAATGGGCAGTTTTTGCGACGTCGTCGGCTGTTGCTTCGCATAGAAGTAGTTTCCCGCCAGCCTTGTAACCTGTAAGCGAGGCATGGGGTCTGGCCACGCGACCTGCAGGGCGTCCACCACCCTATGGCACAGGTCGAACACAGCAGGGACCGACACGTCCGGTTCCGGTAGTATTTGCGCCAGGTTCTGAGAGGAATCCACATTTTCCCTTCTGTAACCGTACTCTGCGTCTTGGTCAGACACTTCGGGCGTCGAATCCTCAATGGGAACCGAGGAGTCTGACACGTTCTCATCCCCGACTTGACCGCTGCATTCCAGGTCCACGTTCTCGAGCTCTGGCTCGGGAGCGAGCGGCTTCGTAAAGCGTGCGGCCTTCGCGATGTATTTAGCCAACGCGTCCGCGCGGCGTTTCCTCATTACCGCTGGCATCCGACAACAGTGGGAGCAGGAGTCGGGGGATTCCAGTGCTTTTCTTGCATGCAGAATCCCTAGGCAGACAGGACAGGCCTCGTGGGTGTCCGTCGCAGAGAGGGAGTAACCGCAGCTGCTGGGGCAGGGGCGCGAGCGAGGGCTCGTCGTCCTACTGGCTTTCTACTGAGTCTTTGTCCTCCGTTTTCCCTTTTCGGGAGCCATGTCCGGAGACGAGAAGCGTCGAGGCTGTTCCTAGTTTACTTTTGTTCGAAGCCGTCCTCTCCGTCGTCTTGCTTTCGCTGGTCAGCCTGCTAATGGTTAGCAGGGAGTGTTGTGACGCAGTTAGCACCGTCGAGCGAATTAGCTGCGGAGAGAGAAGAAACTTTGAGGTAAGTAGAAAAACGCTGGACTAGCTTTCGCCAGCCCAGCAGTACGTAGGAAAAATTTCTCTGTACGCTCAGTGTAGGGACCAAGCTCACCTCTGATTGAGCGATGCGACAACAGAGAAGTCCCACGAAGTTCAGGTTTTAAGCGAGGTGAATGGCAATAAGAGATCAATGGATGGGCGTCAGCGGTTTAAGTACCCAGAAGGCGGGGCCTCTGGCGCGACGCTGACGCCCCTGCCGTAAAGGCGTGAATGTATTCATTCCGGTAATTGTGCAGGGGGGGGCGCAATTCCCATAGCAATATGTTGCACCGAGTGACAAGACTGATAAGGGAACAGCCTTTGTTCTTCCTTTGCTGAAGGGAGGTGACCCCACCTCACTGAACAACTATCGACCAATCTCTAAACTCTGCCTTTTAGCCAAAGTTCTAGAAAAACTGATAAACTCTCAAATCAAAAATTATCTGGACTCATTTAACATCTTACCTCTCCATCAATCTGGTTTCAGGAAACAACACAGCACAACGACTGCTTCACTGAAGGTTCTTAATGACATTGTTGAAGCATTGGATGCTAAGGATTATTGTGCTGCACTTTTCTTAGACCTGTCTAAAGCTTTTGACACAGTGTATCATGACATCTTGTGTCATAAGCTCTTAGAAATCGGTTTCTCAGATCACACCATTGGTTGGTTTTCTAACTATCTTTCCGATCGGAGGCAATGTGTTCAACATAATGGTACTTCTTCCAGTTATTTAACAGTCAATAATGGTGTACCACAAGGCTCAGTCTTAGGACCAACCCTCTTTGACCAACCCTCTTTGACCAACCCTAGTTAATGTACACAGTATATGTCAACTACCTCATACATATACTGTGTACATTAACTTATATGCTGCTGTGCCACTCTTTGCAAATGTCAATGCTAGAACCTTCAGTTTATTTTATAGATATACTTTTTATACTTTTTATACTACTATGCAAAAACTCAGGACAGTATTACACTTTTATTATTTCATTTTATGCTTATGTTCATTGGGTGTTTGGTGTTTTAGGGGTGTTTGGTGTTTCAGTGTTGGTGTTAATTTTCATACTTTTATACTATTATGAAAAAACTCAGGACAGTGTTACACTTTTTTACTATTTTATGCTTATGTGTATTAAATGTTTTAGTGTTTAGTGTTTAGATGGTTACTGTTGCACCGAGGGACTGAGAGAAATGCAATTTCGGTCCTGTGTATGTCCTGTACATATTGCAGTTCTGACAATAAAGTTGACTTTGACTTTGACTTTACAATCTACATAGGTAATGTAGGTCAGAGCATCCCTGATGCATCCTTACATTTCTATGCTGATGACACAGTTGTTTACTGTGGAGCTAAAACAGTTGCTAAGGCTTTCAAGCTTTTGCAATCCCCTTTTGACATCATCCAGTCAGAGTTGTTCCATCTCAAACTTGTCCTAAATGCTGAAAAACCAAAGGGATGCTTTTTTCAAAGAGGAAGTCGGTCCCAGCAGTTCTTCCTCGGATTTTATCCTCAAATGGTGTCCCTATTGAGTTTGTTGATTCCTATAAATCTTTGGGTATCCTGGTCGATTTGCATCTCTCTTTTAAACTCCACGTGGAAAACCTAGTAAAGAAACTGAAAGTTAAACTGGGTTTCTTTTTCAGAAACAGATCCTGTCTAACACTGAATGCTAGGAAACGCCTTGTATCTGTGACTTTCCTTCCCTCCATTGATTATGGTAACATTATCTACATGAACGCTCCTACAAGCACCCTGCAGATGTTGGATGCTGTCTATCATGGTGCACTAAGATTCATAACTGGCTGTAGCCGTTTTCGCATTGCACGGCCCTCAACGGTCCAGCCCGCCCCTGGTTGGCCCAGAGCCCTGTCTGGCCCACCCCCGCTCATTACGCATTGGCCGCAGAGCCGCCTTGAAGTGGGTGGGAAGTTCTCTGGAAGTGGATGGGGTGTTCTCTTCACGTGGGTGGAGTGTTCTTGTGTACGCGTGCCGCTTACACAGTGTTTTAAGAGAGGAGGCGCCGCTAAAAAACATTTGTTAGCTGAATATATATATTAGTGTTTCTGACTTTAATTTTTGTTGATAACTGATTACAAATCAGCTTATGTTAGAACGTAAATAACACGAAGCGCGCACCCATTTCCGCCTTTCAGCGCGACCTGAATGTCATTAAAATATAACTAATATTGTCTAAGTCTTGCGCGCAGCCAGGGTTTTAAAATATAACTAATAATCTCTAACTCCTACGTGTAGCTAGAATGTTAAGAGGGGTGATTCCTTTATAGGTAAAGTGGACTCCTGAAAAACCAATCCGCCGCCGTGGCTAGAGCGATCGCGCTCGGCTATTACACGTCTACATTTTATCTTGACCCGGGGAAGCGGGTTCGCTTCCCACCTGGTTCAAGTAATTTTACTTTTTTCTTTTATTGGAGTAAATAAAAAGGAGTTTGTTTGGTTAACACAACTCCTTTTTATTTACTCCAATAAAAGACAAACGTAAAACAACTTGAACCAGGTGGGAAGCGAACCCGCTTCCCCGGGTCAAGATAAAATGTAGACGTGTAATAGCCGAGCGCAATCACTCTGAGCCACGGCGACGGATTGTTTTTTTAGGAGTCCACTTTACCAATTGCTGGGTTTCAGATGACGTAGCAGTGACGTCACAGAATGCAGATGCGGGGCAAGAAGTAAACGCAGCCGTTTCCTTCTGTTGCTGATTCAGCATCAACATGCCTAAATTCTGTGCCGTTTACGGTTGTTGCAACCGCTCTAATCGAGAGATAGATAAAAGTTATTTTCGTGTTCCGAAAGTAGTATGCTACAAGGGGATTAATTTAAAAAAACTTACAGAAAAAAGACGACAAACGTGGATTACAACCTACGGCTAAAAACAGGAGGTGCAGAAACTGACGAGAGTCTGCAGCGACCACTTTGTTACAGGTAAGGGTCGTATCGTTTAAATCATATTTTCAGATATTTTATTGGACAGTAACTAGAAAGACAGGTAAGATATGTTATGCCCTAGCTTGTGTAGTGGTTCAACACTTGGTTGTTCCCAGAAAAAATCCGATTAGAATGCTAATGTTGTTAGCGGTTAGCTTAGTGCTAGGAAAGGCATTTACGTGTTTTACTTTAAAGTGGTGTCTTATATTTAGGTTGTCCGAGTGCAGCAGGTGATGTACATTCCCAAGACTGGGCCCCCACTGTTAACCTGGGGTACCAAAGAAGTAACGAGTGGCCACAAACAGAAGCATCCCTCCGGCGCAGGGAAAGAGCTAAGGCCTGGAAGCTTCTCTGCACTGAGGAGGCCAACAGTCTGGAAGATGAGCTCTGTGAAGAAAGCTTACCAGCCCCTGAAAACGAACGATTCAAAGGTAAAATAATAATAAATAAAAATACTATTTATTTATTTATAGAATTTCTGAACGTAATTTTTAATAATTAAATATTTGCAGATGCAGAATGCCAGACGGATCTAAGCATGGTTGACCTCACAAAGCTGGAGGATGCAGTGAAAGGCTACACAACTGAGATCTGCGACCTTAAGGAAAAAGTCTCAGTGACTAAATTTACTCCTGAAACCTTCCAGAACAACGATAAAACAAAGTTTTATACGGGACTGCCCAACTTTTTAGTTTTGATGCAAATTTTTCAGCTCTGTGAACCTTATACATCAGCATGTCATCACTGTCAGCACTCTCCAAATTTGAGCAATTTATTATGATACTTATGCATCTCAGATTAAATCTGCAGCTTCAAGACCTTGCCTATAGATTTAATGTGTCAAAAGCCACTGTGTCTCGAATTTGTTTTAGAACGATTCATGTTCTCCATGAAAGATTACAATTCTTAATAGAGTGGCCTGAGCGACAAGTAATTCAATCAACTATATTTATATAAATATTTTAAGTTTAAATGATTATACATGTATTTATCATTTAAAGTAAATCAAAAGTAAATTAAATCACTAATACTGTTACAGACCATATTTGTACATGTTAATTGTTCATGAAGACAAAAAAAAAATTTACCCAATAAGGTTGAATATTTTTAATTTATTCAATGAACTCCATAACCAATCTTTGTGAATATTGGTCAGTTAAAATGACATGAGTTTTGCTATTGAAATAAAAACATTTTTCTGAAGTAGACTCATTTTGCAACATTTGTGACATATGACATTTGTATGTGCTGTTATTTAACATATTAGAACACCTTTGAAATTCACAAGCTAATCTCATATTGATTTAAATATATCATTTGATTTAACATACTTAACTTTTCAATTAAGATTATTGTAAATAAAAAACAGCTGTCATGACATGTAACAACATCACATGACCCTTCTGCAGAGTGCTTGCTACAGGTGTAGCTGAAACATGTTATGGTAGTGACAAATGTTTTTGGGGAAAAAAAGAGCAACTGTTTAAATTTGTATAAACTTTTCAAACTCCTTTCATCAACTACTCCAAATAACATTCTTGATTCTTAGATTGGTTAGTCACGTGTGGATTTCTGTCCCAGGATTTCAGGTAGGATGCAATGTGTAAAATAGTGCTGAATTTTGGGAACTGCTGTTTCCCACAGCTGGTCATCTGGCAGAATTCTTTCCACATAAATATCATTTTCACTCCATACTACAAAATCACAATATTGTACATCCACAATGTGAATCTGATCCTGGAGCTGATGGTAATAAGGATGGTTCCTATCCAGTTGTACAGAATCTCCAACCTTGACGAGACGACGAGACAAAAACCAGGCTGTCCAGCACACATCCTCAGACTGACTTCATGCTGTTTGCTCTGTGGGCACTGAAGGACAAGACAATGAAACTTAGACATAAAAAATAAATACGGTAGTC
>JBBPBX010029528.1:9005-19739 GCA_038048925.1 Garcialebias charrua
AAATCTACTTCCCTAAGACAAAATGGTACAGGCTCTATTCAACCTCTGCTCGACTGCCTGGCTGACATCAGGGACTGGATGGCTTTAAATTTCTTAAGCTTCAATGATAAGAAGTCTGAAGCCATATTGTTCCTTCCCAATGACACAACCTCAAACCACTGCATTGACCTGTCTGCTCTACCCCTGTCCGAAAAACAAAAAGTCAAAAATCTGGGAGTGATAATGGATCCTTCCATGAAACTCAACAGTCATGTAAACATGATCGTCAAATCCTGTTTTTTCCAGCTGAGGCGTCTGTCTAAGCTGAAGCCCATATTATCCAAAAAGCACCTGGAGACAGTGATTCACGCATTCATTACATCTAGGCTCGATTACTGCAATTCACTTCTGTTTGGCGTCAGTCAAGCCACCATTGCACGATTACAACTGGTTCAGAACGCAGCTGCCCGATTTCTAACCAGCACACGCAAAAGAGAGCACATTACACCAGTCTTGGCCTCCCTTCACTGGCTACCGGTTCATCTTCGAATCCAATTCAAAATTCTCATGTATGTCTACAAATCGCTGAACAGTCTCGCCCCCGCCTATCTCTCGGATCTGATACACCCATATGTCCCTCCACGTGCTTTGAGGTCAGAGGATCAGGTACTCTTAATAGTTCCAGAAACTCGCCTTAAGCGCAGGGGTGACAGGGCGTTCTCTGTAGCAGGCCCAAGACTCTGGAACGAGTTACCGCTGCTCATCAAACAGGCCCCCTCCCTCTCGGTTTTCAAATCCCGGTTAAAAACTCACTACTACTCCATCGCTTTCAATGCCAGCTGATTTGTATTGGATCGTTTGATTTATGATCTGCAATGTTTTTATGTTTTTCGTGTTGTACTTCATTGTCTGTGTTGCCTGTTGCGTGTTTGTTTGTCCAGCACTTTGGTGTGGACTTGTTCCTGTTTAAAGTGCTTTATAAATAAAATGGTATGGTATGGTATGTATATATATGCATTTACATTTTTATATGCATTTGCATTTACATGTATATATGCACTTACATATTCATGTATATATGCACTTACATATTCATGTATATATGCACTTACATATACATGTATATAGGCACTTACATATACATGTAAATAGGCACTTACATATACGTGTAATAGGCATGTAAATATAACATGTTCAACTGAAATTGTGTGTGTTTGTGTGTGTGACTGTTTTGTGGTTTCTAAGGACAGTGTTTTGTCAGGACAGTAATGAGCTGTTATCTGATTGTCTGATTATAGCGTATTGCTGTCCTAACAAACCACTGTCCATTAAAACCACAAAACAGTCACACACAAACACACACAATTTTAGTAGAACATGTTATATTTACATGTATATGTCTATCTGTACAGTATATGCATATATATACATGTATATGCATATATGTATATACACTGTACAGTACATGAATATGCATTTATGATATGCTTATATACATGTATATATGTATATTTGTGTGTATGTATATGACATAGATATCAATTATATAAATAATGCAGGGATTGTTAAGTATGACTTCAATATTATTAGTCACAGTTTTTAAATTTATAGTTTTCTTTCATTCAGCTAATTTTAATTTCATCTTAGTCCACCTATCATGAGAGGAGTTTTGTAAATACTCTGTCCATCCATCTTTCCTTTATGTGAGATGGATACTTTGGCCAAAAACAAACAATCATGTAATGTTTATTGGTTTACATGTGACAGCAGCTATCATCAAAATGTAGAATTTCCTCTAAATATAAGTATAACTGATCTGTTACAGATGTCATGTGAACACGTCCAGAGTCAGGAGATCGCAGGTAGCCAGAAGCACGATCAACTTCCTTTAAACACGAATACCAAGGTACATTTTAGTTCTTGTGTTCCTAAACAGAATTACTTGCTACGTGTGGTTTCATCAACCTTAATGTTCAATTATGTGTGTATGGGAGTGTATTGTGGTTTTCATGGACAGTTGTATGTTAGGACAGTCATACGCTATAAACAATCAGACAATCAATCAGATAACAGCTTGTGACGGTTTTATTAAAAGGGGTGCCAGCCAGGTATCCCTCCTGACAGTTAGGATTAACAATTTTGAGTTACTTTTGTATTTTTTATTTTTTTAAATTGTCACACAAGGACCATCCACTTTAATGGTGTTGACCCTTTACAACTTGAATGACAAAAAAAACCAACAAATCTTCATCTTTTTTTTCTTTTACACAAAAAACAAACAAAACATCTTCCACATAATTTCTCTTTTTTTTCTTTCTTTCAGGTTTTATATTTTTAAATGTCCATAAACAAAATAAACACAAATCCCCCCATAAAAAAAAGTTCTCAAGTCTTTTCTTGTCTTCCACAATCAACAGGTCAAAGGTCCCATATATTTACTGCTCCCATATATTTACTACCCCGCAGCAAGAGAGATCTCAGAAAAGTGTCAAAGCAGAGTCAGGTATCCATAGGTTGTTTTGTTTTTGTTTTTGTCATGAGCAATTAACTGGGTGACGTCACACGCTTCCAGGATCTCCGGATTCACGTCAGAGAGCGCACAGGAGTAGATGCACGTTTTCCCTTTTGTTTGGTTTTTTCCTTTCGGTCCACGGTGATGACTTCTAGCAGGAAGTGAAGGGTTTTGGAACAGCCGAGGGATTGCACAGCCTCGGATTAAAGTTTAATTGTTTGACCAGAGATGCAACACTAGTTAAATCCTTGACTCTCTGGTCTGGAGAGAAACTGCCATCTTTTAACTGGAAGGGTAAACGAGCTTGAACAGTGGAGCAATCAGGTGAGTTCACAGCTGTGATCCAGGTGCGTCTTTAAGTGTGGCAGGATGGGAGGGGCCAAGGGAGAACAAAAAGTAATGAGAGCAGCTCTGAAAATGAGCAGGCTGTCACACATCCCCCCCTTGAGAGGTCCCGAACTAGTAAGGGAGAATACGAGTTACAATTTAATTTCACAAAGTTTTCACACTCTCCAATACCACAATTGTTTTGCCAATAAGTCAGGAGAAGAAGAGAAGCCATGGAAATCTTCTTCGTCACTTTCTTCATTGAATATGTCTAGAAATTTTTTTGACGCTGTGCTTTGTCCACTTCTTCTGCTGTAGGATAGCAAGGTTTGAGTTGTGATATATGAACCACACAAAGGTCTTCACCAGTGTCCTCCAACACAACCTCATAATTGATAGGGCCAGTCCTTCTTATTATACGATAGGGACCCTTCCATCGTGGGGCAAGTTTGGCTGTGTATGACTGGTTGGCTTTGGACAAGGGGTGAGAACGGAACCACACCCTATCTTTCTCAGCGAAGTAACCATCTCTTCTTCCACGATCATAGTTTCGTTTTTGTCTTTGTTTGGCCCTTGTCTGGTTAACATCAGCCACTCGTCGATGCTCAGCGATTGCTGAGAAAAAGGCAAGCTGTTGATGAGGTTCATTTGACCAGGAAGCACATTCTTTTAGAAAACTGTATTGTTGTTTTCTGTTGAACTTGAACCAGTAACGTTTTTCAGAAACATCAAACTGCAGACCAGAGAGGGAAATGAAATTAAGTCCAATGACTGCAGGGAACGTGAGGTGATGAGCAGACAGGATAACACAAGGTAAGTTTATGGACTGGTTTTGTAAGCTAATGGTGATCTCACTCCATCCCAAAGGTTGTCGTCCTTCTCCATCTGCTAAATATAAAGGTCCTCTCGTCCAAGGTTTAAGTTCTCCATTTAGTCCATTCCACACCTTCTCATTTAGCAGTGTATAAGAGGAACCCGTGTCCAAAATTGCAGGTCCTTTCCAGGAATGTATGCTGATAGGAACTATCAACTGGTTTGGTAAGGAGTTTGTTGAGGATGTGGCAGAAAGACAGTGTTCACTAGGAAATCCAGAGTTTGTGAGAGACCCAAGAGTCACTGGGCCTGGAGCTGATGAGAGGTGTGATGGACTGCTAGCCGGTGGAGGAGGATTTGAAGGTAAAGGGGATCGATTGGTTCCAGCATGTGGACAGGCTGCAGGGGGATGATTGCCTTTACAACGCCAACAGAATGGTTGAGATGGGCGATTGGGATTTTGGTTGTAGTTTGGTTGTCTTGGCCGTACTGTGTTGTCATGGTGAAGAGGTCTATGTTCAGGTGGCTTAGGGGGTAATTTTACTTGTTTCTTGTGTTCATACTGTTGTTGGTTGTCTCGGTCTCTCTCCAGCTGCTGTCCCAGACGAACAAGTTCATCTACAGTTGTTACTCTGCTACTCCTTAACTGGCTGGCCAATGTAGGATTTATGTTTTTCAGGATCATCTTGACAATGTCCTCATCTTCAATCTGGGGTTTCCAGCGTCTGCACAAAGATTGGTACATATATATGAAATCTCTGATGCTCTCATTCTCTCCTTGAACTCTGGTCCTCACTCGTTCTGCCAGCTCGTCCTCATAGTCCTCAGAGAGAAAAGCGGCCTGAAACTGCTTTTGAAAATCAGCCCAGGTATTAACCTTGTATCTGGCTACATCCCACCAGTCTCTGGCTGTGCCATGCAACACATTCCTTAATGTAGCCATAAGTTCTTCATCTGTTAATGAATTTAGAGCCAAATAATCCTCACACCGTTCCAGATATTGTAGAGGATCAGGGGGGTCTTCTAATTTTCCATACGTTGGAAACAATAATTTCACAGGGCTTTTCCCCTGGTCTCGACTCCTGTTTAGTAAAAAGGTGGTGCCACCTGGTGCTATACCAGGCCGAACAGTAGATTCCATCCGGGGTCTGTTGGTAAATGTTATTGATTTTGGTACACCCTGATACATTGTCTGTGCAGTGTCATCCATTATTGTGGTCTGATGGCAGGTCTGAACTGGTTGGATTTTTGTGACTATTTCCGCTGTTATAGATTTGATGGTGATTTGACATGCTGAAATCTCCCCCTGCAAGCGGGAACCCTCTTCTTGCAGAGCAGAGATGCTGGCTGTAACTGGGGTGAGAAGGGATTTAAACTCCTCTAGTAGCTCAGACTGATGGTGTTTCAGTCTCCATCCAAGAGCGGCTTTCGTTTGTGAGAGTAAATATTCCAACTGTGCATCCATCCGTTTGTATTGTTCTTGTCCATGGTCTTGAATTAATTTTTTCACACTTTTTATTGTTGCATCCCTCATATTGCTCATCTCCCATCTAACACTGGTTTTTATTTCCTCCATGGCAGTTTTTAACTCCGTTTCTGGAACATCAGGTGCAGCCTGTGTTTTGTGTTGAGCTTGAGAAGGAGGCTGTGGTACCAAAGGGGAATCCAACATCAAATCCAGCTTGGTTAATTCCATGTCCAGGAGAGAGTATGCTATGGAGCATATAGGGGTCATCACCTTTGGGGGGGGTGGAAGTGATTGGAGGGTGATCTATTTTGTTTGCTTCTGTGCTCATTTTATTTTTATTATTATTATTTATTTTTATATTTATTTTTCAGTGCAGATCATAAAGTTGTCATTCAAAAAAACTGTCCCATCTGGGGTGCCATTTTTTAGGTGACGGTTTTATTAAAAGGGGTGCCAGCCAGGTATGCCTCCTGACAGTTAGGATTAACAATTTTGAGTTACTTTTGTATTTTTTATTTTTTAACCTGTCACACAAGGACCATCCACTTTAATGGTGTTGACCCTTTACAACTTGAATGACAAAAAAACCCAACAAATCTTCATCTTTTTTTTCTTTTACACAAAAAACAAACAAAACATCTTCCACATAATTTCTCTTTTTTTCTTTCTTTCAGGTTTTATATTTTTAAATGTCCATAAACAAAATAAACACAAATCCCCCCATAAAAAAAAGTTCTCAAGTCTTTTCTTGTCTTCCACAATCAACAGGTCAAAGGTCCCATATATTTACTGCTCCCATATATTTACTACCCCACAGCAAGAGAGATCTCAGAAAAGTGTCAAAGCAGAGTCAGGAATCCATAGGTTGTTTTGTTTTTGTTTTTGTCATGAGCAATTAACTGGGTGACGTCACACGCTTCCAGGATCTCCGGATTCACGTCAGAGAGCGCACAGGAGTAGATGCACGTTTTCCCTTTTGTTTGGTTTTTTTCCTTTCGGTCCACGGTGATGACTTCTAGCAGGAAGTGAAGGGTTTTGGAACAGCCGAGGGATTGCACAGCCTCGGATTAAAGTTTAATTGTTTGACCAGAGATGCAACACTAGTGGAATCCTTGACTCTCTGGTCTGGAGAGAAACTGCCATCTTTTAACTGGAAGGGTAAACGAGCTTGAACAGTGGAGCAATCAGGTGAGTTCACAGCTGTGATCCAGGTGCGTCTTTAAGTGTGGCAGGATGGGAGGGGCCAAGGGAGAACAAAAAGTAATGAGAGCAGCTCTGAAAATGAGCAGGCTGTCACAAGCTCATTACTGTCCTGACAAAACACTGTCCTTAAAAACCACAAAACAGTCACACACAAACATACACAATTTCAGTTGAACATGTTATATTTACATGTATATTAGGGGTGTAACGAGATCTCGTTGTACGAGATCTCGCGATATTAAACTCCCGCGATATCTCTCGTTGAGAGGTAACGTTGTCTCGCGAGATGCTAATGCTAATGCTAGCAGAGCCCCTAGCAAGTCAGCGTCACGGACAGCATGGCTTCGCCGGATGAAGTTGCTATAGAAGACGCCCCAACTACTGATGGAGGGTGCCGCAGACGCCTCTACATTGATGGAGGGTAACGGCGCTGCCGACGCTGCCCCGAATGTAAAGACACGCGTGTAAACACCGGTGTGACCGGTGTTGCCAGATAGAGTCCCACCCACCCAAAGCAATCTCTACCCGCAAAAGTCAGAAGGAAAATCGCGGTGAACCGCCCAATCTGGCAACACTGGTGAGTGACGGCTGCAGAGTCAGTTTTGGAAAGTCCTGCGTGAATATCTATTTTTTTAAACAAAGTTGAACGTTCTAAGGTCTAAGGAGATTCAATCAGTAAAATGAAGACATCAGTTGGGTTTGTAATACATGTTAAAACAGAATAAAAGCCTTTTTGCGGCATAAAACCGATCTTTGAAGTTTTCTTTAACTAATGTTAAAATCTCGTCTCGTTCTCGCGAGATCTGTGATTTTCTCGTCTCGTCTCGTGAGTTTTGTGTATCGTTACACCCCTAATGTATATGTCTATCTGTACATTATATGTATATGCATATATATATACATGTATATGTTTATGCATATATACATCTATATGTTTATGCATATGTACATTAATGCATATTCTTGTATATATACATATATGCATTTACATGTTTAAATGCATTTGCATATACATGTATATATGCACTTACACACAAACATACACAATTTCAGTTGAACATGTTATATTTACATGTATATGTCTATCTGTACATTATATGTATATGCATATATATACATGTATATGTTTATGCATATATACATCTATATGTTTATGCATATGTACATATATGCATATTCTTGTATATATACATATATGCATTTACATGTTTAAATGCATTTGCATATACATGTATATATGCACTTACATATACATGTATTAATGCACTTATATATACGTATATATGCACTTATATATACATGTAATAGGCATGTAAATATAACATGTTCAACTGAAATTGTATGTGTTTGTGTATGTGACTGTTTTGTGGTTTCTAAGGACAGTGTTTTGTCAGGACAGTAATGAGCTGTAATCTGATTGTCTGATTATAGCGTATGGCTGTCCTAACAAACCACTGTCCATTAAAACCACAAAACAGTCACATACACAAACACACACAATTTCAGTAGAACATGCTATATTTACATGTATATGTCTATCTGTACAGTATATGTATATGCATATATATACATGTATATGCATATGTACATATATGCATATTCATGTATATATACATATATGCATTTACATTTTTATATGCATTTGCATTTACATGTATAAATGCACTTACATATTCATGTATATATGCACTTACATATACATGTATATAGGCACTTACATATACATGTAAATAGGCACTTACATATACGTGTAATAGGCATGTAAATATAACATGTTCAACTGAAATTGTGTGTGTTTGTGTGTGTGACTGTTTTGTGGTTTCTAAGGACAGTGTTTTGTCAGGACAGTAATGAGCTGTTATCTGATTGTCTGATTATAGCGTATTGCTGTCCTAACAAACCACTGTCCATTAAAACCACAAAACAGTCACACACACAAACACACACAATTTTAGTAGAACATGTTATATTTACATGTATATGTCTATCTGTACAGTATATGCATATATATACATGTATATGCATATATGTATATACACTGTACAGTACATGAATATGCATTTATGATATGCTTATATACATGTATATATATACAGGTAACCCCCGACCTACGACCCCATCGACCTGCGAACCACGGGACTTACGAACATATCATATTTAATAAAAATATGAATTAAAAAAAAAAAAAAAAAAAAAATTTTTTTTTTTTTTTTTTTTTGTGTTTAAATGTTCTTAATTTCATGTGTACATCACTTTGTTGCAGCTCTGGTTGTTTTAAAGGCTTTATAAATAATAATTATGATAAAAAAGATCATTTCTGATCATTTTTGAGCAATTTTTGAGCAATTTTGGGAAACAGGAAGTAGGTCTTCAGTTTACACGGTCACAAATTAATGTAGAACACCGGACGCTATTTAAGGTTCAGTCACTGGGGTCTCCGGTCACAAATTAATGTAGAACACCGGACCGGACGCCATCTTAGGTTAGCTGCCGAGAGCTGGACGAAGACTGGTGACCAGGATGGCTTCATATGGATTAATTACTAGCTGGAAACGTCTCTGTGAACTTTGTGGATGTCTCAGGCAGGAGCGGATTTATCGCCGATCGTGCCAGGCCGCCGTGCGAACACCTCCAGCCGGCCTGGCTACACCTCCGGCCTGGCTAGCTCCAGAGCTAACACTGGAGCTAACACGGGAGCCGGCCTTTTGAACACTGGTGACCAGGATCGCATCATGTGGATTAATTACTAGCTGGAATAGCTCTGTGGACGTCTCAGGCTGGAGCAGCGGCTGGAGCAGGAGCTGCAGATTGATCGCGCCGCCGCTCCAACACTAGCTCATGGCTTGGCTAGCAGAAGCTAGCCAGCTAGCTAACACAGGCCTGGAGCAGCTGCGGTGGCCCGCGCTGCTCGGCCCGAAAACAATCAACGCATGGCAACCTAAGATGTCGGCTTTGACCATCTCAAAGTAAGAAAATATATTTTTATTTATTCTGTAAATGTGAATAGCAATGTTTAACATTACAGTACACTACTGTACATGATTAAATGTGCGCACGCTCCGTTAGCATGATAAATAAGGGTTGAATGAATGAATGAATGAATAATTTTTTTTTTTAAATATAATTTTCACCCCCTACCTACGAACGGATCGAGCTGCGAACGGTTCTTAGGTC
Organism: Garcialebias charrua; assembly: GCA_038048925.1. Classification (NCBI taxonomy): domain Eukaryota; kingdom Metazoa; phylum Chordata; class Actinopteri; order Cyprinodontiformes; family Rivulidae; genus Garcialebias; species Garcialebias charrua. The sequence continues at coordinate 18,482 of JBBPBX010029528.1, forward strand.
CCAAACTCGTTCGTAGGTCGGGGGTTCCCTGTATATGTATATTTGTGTGTATGTATATGACATAGATATCAATTATATAAATAATGCAGGGATTGTTAAGTATGACTTCAATATTATTAGTCACAGTTTTTAAATTTATAGTTTTCTTTCATTCAGCTAATTTTAATTTCATCTTAGTCCACCTATCATGAGAGGAGTTTTGTAAATACTCTGTCCATCCATCTTTCCTTTATGTGAGATGGATACTTTGGCCAAAAACAAACAATCATGTAATGTTTATTGGTTTACATGTGACAGCAGCTATCATCAAAATGTAGAATTTCCTCTAAATATAAGTATAAATGATCTGTTACAGATGTCATGTGAACACGTCCAGAGTCAGGAGATCGCAGGTAGCCAGAAGCACGATCAACTTCCTTTAAACACGAATACCAAGGTACATTTTAGTTCTTGTGTTCCTAAACAGAATTACTTGCTACGTGTGGTTTCATCAACCTTAATGTTCAATTATGTGTGTATAGGAGTGTATTGTGGTTTTTATGGACAGTTGTTTGTTTGGACAGTCATACGCTATAAACAATCAGACAATCAATCAGATAACAGCTCATTACTGTCCTGACAAAACACTGTCCTTAAAAACCACAAAACAGTCACACACACAAACATACACAACTTCAGTTGAACATGTTATATTTACATGTATATGTCTATCTGTACATTATATGTATATGCATATATATACATGTATATGTTTATGCATATATACATCTATATGTTTATGCATATGTACATATATGCATATTCTTGTATATATACATATATGCATTTACATGTTTAAATGCATTTGCATATACAGTACATGTATATATGCACTTACATATACATGTATATATGCACTTACATATACATGTATATATGCACTTATATATACATGTAATAGGCATGTAAATATAACATGTTCAACTCAAATTGTGTGTGTTTGTGTGTGTGACTGTTTTGTGGTTTCTAAGGACAGTGTTTTGTCAGGACAGTAATGAGCTGTTATCTGATTGTCTGATTACTGTATAGCGTATTGCTGTCCTAACAAACCACTGTCCATTAAAACCACAAAACAGTCACACACACAAACACACACAATTTTAGTTGAACATGTTATATTTACATGTATATGTCTATCTGTACAATATATGTATATATATATATGTATATATATGTATATATATATATATATATATATATATATGTATATATATATGTA
>JBBPBX010029529.1:4632-35817 GCA_038048925.1 Garcialebias charrua
GGGCATCTGGTTAGGATGCCTCCTGGACGCCTCCCTGGTGAGGTGTTCCGGGCACGTCCCACCGGGAGGAGACCCAGAGGAAGACCCAGGACGCGCTGGAGGGACTATGTTTCTCGGCTGGCCTGGGAACGCCTTGGGATTCCCCGGAGGAACTGCTCCAAGTGGCTGGGGAGAGGGAAGTCTGGGCCTCCCTACTTAGGCTGCTACCCCCGCGACCCGACCCCGGATAAGCGGAAGAAGATGGATGGATGGATGGATGGATGGATGGATGGATGGAAATAAAAACTTTCAAAGGTATAATCATTCCTCTTTCTTATTTTGCTTAATGCCATTTAACTCTAGGTCATCCCTGAAATTCTGATGCACAGAGTCACAAGTCCAAGTGTGAACTGTGTCAAAGAGTAAACACAATAAAACATGTAATATCTGCAGCATTGTTCATTAAAATGGAACACTATCAATGTATTACAGAAAACATACATACGGTAGTGACACTTTATTGTAGACCATTTTATTAGGTGATACATTCAGCAAATACTTTTACTTTTAATACTTTAAGTATTTTTAAAAGCAAGTACTTTTCACTTTTACTTAAGTAAAAATATTAAGATGGTACTTTTACTTTTACTAGAGTACATTTTTGACTGTTTATTTGTACTTTTACTTAAGTACAGTGTTTGAGTACTTTCTCCACCACTGTGTATATGTAGATATATGCAGATATGTAGATGGGTATATGAATGAATATGAATGTATATGTATGTATACTGTACATATATTTGTAGGTATGGATATGTATATATATGGAAATCTACTGCAAGGTCATAAATGTTATTAGTCTTTATGCACGTGTTGCTGTGTTCTGTCATGTACTTTGCAGGATTTCAGACAGGTTGGGTGTGTTTGCCTTGTGTTTTTTTGTGGATAATTGTTGTGTTTTGTTGTCTTACTTTCTGTCTTTCCTTTCTCTCTTTAAAAAAATAATAATAATAATTTTATCGGTGTGAAAAAAAAAAAAGAGAAGCAAAAGAATCATAACCGTTTGGTCAAACCTTTCTAAACAATCTTTTGCATGATGTCAAGTGAGATCCCACAAGATGTGTTAGCTCTTGGCGTGTGTATTGGATACGATCCTCAGCTATTCCCACACTAAGTTAAAGCACAGTATCTGTAAAAGAAACTGAGTTGGACTCATTTCTATGTTTGCCATTGTTGAGTAAATGTGGTAGCCATCTTAATGGCTTTGGGGAAACTGTGGCTGAGAGTTTAGAGCAGTCGTCCTCCAATGGGAGAGTTGGGAGTTCGATTCCACCAGCAGTCACATGCTGAAGTGTCCATGGGCAAGACACTGCACCCCTCATTGCCTCTGATGTGTGTCCCATCGGTGTATGAATGTGATAAAGTTCTAATTAGATCTAGTAGAGGCTGTATGAATGGGTAAACGAGGGCCTATATTGTTTTGTAAAGGGCTTTGAGGATCTTGATAAGCTAGAAAGGTGCTTTATAAGTATAGACCATTTATCAGTTTGTTTATCTAGTTTGTAGCAGGTCGCTTTCGTAAATGAGCCCTCGAGGCTCAATTAGATTTACCTGACTAAATAAAGGTTGAATGAATGAATAATTTAATGTGAGATGACACAAATACTGTACTTTTCTTTGTATAATTTTTTGCACACAATTTTTTATACAGAGCTTCCAATATGTTCATAAACTCATATGATTTGTTCACATCATCAACATACACATCTTCCCAAATTTGTTTATCTAAGTCATCTTTTAATTTATCTAAAGCTTTTTTGATGTGTTTATTATGTTTTTCTTTTAATTGTTTTTTTAAATACTTTCATTATTTTTTTGTAAATTGTAAAAACTGAAAAATGATCACCTAAATCAGTCGTTAAAATACCACCTATCACATCACCATGTGTTATATAACATGGTGATAGATTTATGACCCCAAATGGCAGACCAAAGAACACAAGGACAAGCAATTACAAAAGTGATATTTTATTTACAAGTGCAGGAACTGGAGTTGGCTGTGGGGAGAGGAGAGGAGAGGTGGTGAATATCCTGTGATCCAGACAATCCTTTAATAATTGTGATAACAGTAGTATTTGTCCTTACTGTTGAATGTGTTTGCAGGTGGTGTCGGACTATGGGTTCACAGAGGGCGAGGTCCAGAGAAGACGGAGGGTCCAAGGGGTAAGTCCAGATTGAAGGTGGTGAGTGGTGAAGATGTCAAGAGAAAAGTCCTTAAGTTATGGGTTCGGTGTACAGGATTGGCAACCAGACGCAGCTTAGGAGACGAGTGGGCAAGCAGGGCGGAACAGGAGCTGAACAGATGGGCAAAAGGCAAACAGGTTAGTGCAGATGGGTTAAAACTAAGAATCTAAGGCTGTCACAACATTACCCAAGGTAATCAATGTTCGAGCGTTGGCTGAATGTCTGGTTGTGGTTTAAATAGAGCAGAAGGTGAAGATCTAGGAGGCAGGTGCAGGTGTAGCTAATCATGTGATTAGCTGCTGAGTGAGGTTGCTGGAGAGGAAGGCAGGACTCCTACAGTACCCCTCCTCTAACATCTTCTACAGGTGATCTCTTGTCTGGATGGTCCCTGTAAAAAGAAGAGATAAGTGAGGAGTCCAGAATGAAGGAGCGGGGAACCCACGATCGCTCCTCGGGGCCATAGCCCTCCCAATCCACCAGGTACTGGAGCTGCCGACCCCTGCGACGAACATCCAGGAGGCGCCGGACGGAGTAGACAGGGTCATCGTTGAAGAATCGAGGCAGAGGAGGAGGGTTGGCAGAAGGGTGAAGTGAGCTGACGGAGACGGGTTTAATCTGAGAGACATAAAACGTAGGATGGATTCGCAGGGCGGAAGGTAGCTGGAGACGGACTGCTGTAGGATTGATGATTCTGAGAATATGGAAGGGGCCAATGAACCTGGGGGCAACTTCCTGGGAGTGTCCTTCAATTTAATGTCTTTGGTGGACAACCAAACCTTCTGTCCCACCTGGTATTTGGGAGCAGAAGAACGATGTCGGTCAGCAAACTGTTTTGTTCAGCCGTCCTGAGGAGAGCTGCCCTGGTCTGGCGCCAAATCCTGCGACACCGACGGAGATGATGCTGGACAGAGGGAACAGAAATGTTAGTTTCTTGTGAGGGAAGCAAGGGTGGAAAGTATCCCAAATGGGGACAAACCAGTGGCGGACGAAACTTGAGAATTGTGTGCATACTCAACCCAAGGCAGGTGTTGGCTCCAGGTGGTTGGGTTATGTTCAATAACACACCTCAAAGCGGCTTCAAGCTCTTGGTTACACCTCTCAGTCTGTCCATTCGACTGAGGGTGATAACCAGACATCAGGCGTGAGGTGGCTCTCAGGGCTTGACAGAAGGCTTTCCAGACTTGGGAGATGATTTGAGGGCCTCTGTCAGAAACAATATCAAGAGGTATACCATGCAGACGAAAAACATGTTTGACCATGATCTGTGCCATCTCAGATGCTGAGGGTAGTTTTACTAGGGGTATGAAGTGTGCCGCTTTGGAGAAACGGTCGATGATAGTACACACGACAGAATTACCCTCAGAAACTGGCAGTCCGGTGATGATGTCTAGGGCTATGTGGGACCACAGATGCCCAGGCGTAGGGAGTGGAAGGAGGAGAGCTGCTGAGAGTTTGTTAGTGGCCTTATTACATGCACAAGTGGTGCAGGCAGACACATATTGTCTGACATTCCTCTCCATGTTAGGCCACCAGAAATGTATTTTTGTCAAGGAGAGGCTATCTGACTGTAGTTCTTGATGAAACGTCGGTAGAAATTTGAAAAACCCAGGAACCGCTGAAGCTGTCTTCTGTCCTGGAGTGTGGGCCACTCCGCCACTGTTTTATTTTCTCTGGGTCGCATCGAACCTGTCCCTCTTCAAAAATGAATCCCAGAAAGGTCACAGAAGGCACAGAAAATTCACATTTCTCAGCTTTCACATTCAATTTGTTCTCCAGGAGCCTCTGGAGAACAGCTTTGACATGTCCAGTGTGCTGAGCGGGGTCTTTAGAAAAAATCAAAATATCATCAAGATAAACAAACACAAATTCATCCAAGAAATCTCTCAGGACATCATTGATTAAGTTTTGAAAAACGGCAGGAGCGTTAGTGAGACCAAAGTGCATGACTAAGTACTCATAGTGTCCAAGGGAAGTCTTAAAAGGGGTCTTCCATTCATCTCCTTCTCGAATTCTTACTAAGTGGTAGGCGTTGCGGAGATCAAGTTTAGTGAACATTCTGGAGTCCCGAAGCCGTTCAAACACAGAGTCGATTAGAGGAAGGGGATACTTATTTTTAACAGTGATGTTATTAAGACCCCTGAAGTCGATGCAGGGTCTCAAAGTCTTATCTTTCTTGGAAATGAAGAAGAACTCTGCACCAAGGGGAGAAGTGGACGGGCGGATAATGCCTGACTTTAAAGACTCCTCAATGTATTTTCTCATTGTCTCCCTCTCGGGGCCCGACAGGTTGTACAGTCTACTAGATTGCAGAGGGGCACCAGGAAAGAGATCTGTGGGGCAATCATAGGGTCTGTGAGGTGGTAGGGAAATGGTTTTCTGTTTACTAAAAACTGGGGCAAGAGTATGATATACAGAAAGCACCTTGGTAAGGTCAATCTCTTCCTTACTGGGAGGTGAGATAGAACCAGAAGAGATGGCAGAACGTAAACAATCAACTGAACAGGCCTTGCCCCAACGTTCAATCAGGTTATTTTTCCAGTTAATCTGAGGGTTGTGCTTTAATAGCCAAGGATAACTTAAAATCATAAAAAATAAAATAAAATAAAAGGATTGATGATTCTGAGAATGGGGAAGGGGCCAATGAACCTGGGACCAACTTCCTGGGAGTGTCCTTCAATTTAATGTCTCTGGTGGACAACCAAACCTTCTGCCCCACCTGGTATTTGGGAGCAGAAGAACGGTGTCGGTCAGCAAACTGTTTTGTTCAGCCGTCCTGAGGAGAGCTGCCCTGGTCTGGTGCCAAATCCTGCGACACCGACAGAGATGATGCTGGACAGAGGGAACAGAAATGTCAGTTTCTTGTGAGGGAAGCTAGGATGGAAAATATCCCAAATGGGGACAAACCAGTGGCGGACGAAACTTGAGAATTATGTGCATACTCAACCCAAGGCAGGTGTTCGCTCTAGGTTGTTGGGTTATGTTCAATAACACACCTCAAAGCGGCTTCAAGCTCTTGGTTACACCTCTCAGTCTGTCCATTCGACTGAGGGTGATAACCAGACATCAGGCGTGAGGTGGCTCTCAGGGCTTGACAGAAGGCTTTCCAGACTTGGGAGATGATTTGAGGGCCTCTGTCAGAAACAATATCAAGAGGTATACCATGCAGACGAAAAACATGTTTGACCATGATCTGTGCCATCTCAGATGCTGAGGGTAGTTTTACTAGGGGTATGAAGTGTGCCGCTTTGGAGAAACGGTCGATGATAGTACACACGACAGAATTACCCTCAGAAACTGGCAGTCCGGTGATGATGTCTAGGGCTATGTGGGACCACAGATGCCCAGGCGTAGGGAGTGGAAGGAGGAGAGCTACTGAGAGTTTGTTAGTGGCCTTATTACATGCACAAGTGGTACAGGCAGACACATATTGTCTGACATTCCTCTCCATGTTAGGCCACCAGAAATGTATTTTTGTCAAGGAGAGGCTATCTGACTGTAGTTCTTGATGTAACGTCGGTAGAAATTTGAAAAACCCAGGAACCGCTGAAGCTGTCTTCTGTCCTGGAGTGTGGGCCACTCCGCCACTGTTTTATTTTCTCTGGGTCGCATCGAACCTGTCCCTCTTCAAAAATGAATCCCAGAAAGGTCACAGAAGGCACAGAAAATTCACATTTCTCAGCTTTCACATTAAATTTGTTCTCCAGGAGCCTCTGGAGAACAGCTTTGACATGTCCAGTGTGCTGAGCGGGGTCTTTAGAAAAAATCAAAATATCATCAAGATAAACAAACACAAAATCATCCAAGAAATCTCTCAGGACATCATTGATTAAGTTTTGAAAAACGGCAGGAGCGTTAGTGAGACCAAAGTGCATGACTAAGTACTCATAGTGTCCAAGGGAAGTCTTAAAAGGGGTCTTCCATTCATCTCCTTCTCGAATTCTTACTAAGTGGTAGGCGTTGCGGAGATCAAGTTTAGTGAACATTCTGGAGTCCCGAAGCCGTTCAAACACAGAGTCGATTAGAGGAAGGGGATACTTATTTTTAACAGTGATGTTATTAAGACCCCTGAAGTCGATGCAGGGTCTCAAAGTCTTATCTTTCTTGGAAATGAAGAAGAACTCTGCACCGAGGGGAGAAGTGGACGGGCGGATAATGCCTGACTTTAAAGACTCCTCAATGTATTTTCTCATTGTCTCCCTCTCGGGGCCCGACAGGTTGTACAGTCTACTAGATTGCAGAGGGGCACCAGGAAAGAGATCTGTGGGGCAATCATAGGGTCTGTGAGGTGGTAGGGAAATGGTTTTCTGTTTACTAAAAACTGGGGCAAGAGTATGATATACAGAAAGCACCTTGGTAAGGTCAATCTCTTCCTTACTGGGGGGTGAGATAGAACCAGAAGAAATGGCAGAACGTAAACAATCAACTGAACAGGCCTTGCCCCAACGTTCAATCAGGTTATTTTTCCAGTTAATCTGAGGGTTGTGCTTTAATAGCCAAGGATAACTTAAAATCACTTGGGGCTTTGGGGAATCAAAAATGAAAAAATCACATAACTCATGATGGTTATCTGACAGCACCAGATGAATGTTTTAAGTCCAGTGGGAGATGGAGGTGATGGTCTGTCCGGTGAGACCTGAGACAGTGACAGAGTTGTTTAAAGGACGCATGGGTAGGTAAAGAGACTTCACAATATTCAAGGAAATCAAATTCTGTTCTGCGCCGGAGTCAATTAAAGCCTGAGTGGTGAAATTATCTTTGTTAGAATAAACAGTAGCAGGGAGACAGAAATTTATCTCAGGAGTTGAAGTTAAATTACCTACCAATATCTCCTGTTCTATTGGTGGTTCTGGCCTTTTAAATGGTTCTGGCCTTTTAAACGGAGCTGACAGTTTCTCACAAAGTGACCACTATTTCCACAATAGAGACACTCATTAGCAGATAATCAGTATTGTTTTTCCCCAGGGGAAAGTTTTGCCTGACCCACCTGCATTGGCTCTGGTTCGGGGAAGGCTGGTGTCAGGGAACTACTTCCGGTTGAGGGGCGGTCCCAGGATTTGTAGTCCCTTTCTAATTTACGTTCTCTATTCCAAGTGTCGATACGAATTGCGAGACTGATTAGGTCTTCTAAATCCTAGGGAGGCTCTTGTGTGGCGTTTGGTCCTAAATTTTGTCATTAAGCGCGTTCCAGAATGCGATTTTTAGTGCAATCTCTCCCTATCCTTACTCTTCCATGATCACCCGTAAACGGATGGAGAACTTGGCGACAGATATTGAACCCTGTCTGATGGTGAATAATCTATGTTGCACTTCCTCTTGCAACAGAAGGTGATCGAAAGCTAGTTTAAAGTCTCTTATGAAGGATGTGAAGGACAGGGAGGACAAAGAACGTGAGCGGAGATGGGCGGTAGCCCACTGAAGAGCGTCACCTTTAAAGGCCGTGACAATATAGGAAATACGGGACGAGTCAGTGGCATACCTGATGGGTACTTGATTGAAAGCAAGTTCACATTGGAGAAGGAAACCACCCACCAGCTTGGAGTCTCCACCAAAGAGTTTGGTGGGTCTGACATCAGGTTCCTGTCTGAAAGTTGATGCTGGAACTGGAGTTGGTTCAGGTAGACGAGGTGGTTCGGGGCCTTTGGTAGTCATGGCAGTGACTTGTTGTCCAATAGCATGTATCATGCTACCAAGTTCACTCTGTTGGGAGAGTATTTTAGTAAGTTTTTGCTCGTTACGTTCACTCCGGGCTTTTAGGGCTGATATTGCTTGGTCCCTCTGACTGTCTTTGGTCTGGCCTTGAGGGTCTGATTGGCTCGAACATTCTAACATGGTGATAGATTTATGATCCCAAATGGCAGACCAAAGAACACGAGGACAAGCAATTACAAATGTGATATTTTATTTACAGAGGTGGATAGGAACAAGTTACATTTACTCAGTTACATTTACTTAAGTAGCTTTTTGAGAAAATTGTACTTGTGAGAGTAGTTTAAATGTGAAAGACTTTTACTTTTACTTGAGTAAATTTTAGGGGAGAAAACCACAACTTTTACTCAGTTACTATGGGTTTTCTGCCGATCGCTACAGTTACTTTTGTTTCAAGTGTGTAAAAACATTTGCAGCAAAATTATTGTGTAACTTATTTTCACCTGACATGTAACCAATCAAGTGAAGCCAACCAGTCACGTGACCACAACAAACTCTCCGCGCGGGCCATGTTGAGTGACGTCGGAGATTCTGGACCCAGTTGATGAGAGAAAGAAAGACAGATGGTTCCTAAAAGAATGGTGACATATTTCTAAATCCTTTTGGCTGGTATTGCCTTTGTGTTTTTATTTATAACAATGTATGTTCAGTCTCATTAACAGTTATGTTTCCTTGTAAATCCATTTGCATGTAATAATTTAATGACACGAGATGGTACTCCGCAGTTACTCACTACTTGAGTAGGTTATAATCAAAGTACTTTATTACTTTTACTCAAGTAAATTTTTGGATGCCCACTCACTACTTTTACTTGAGTAATATTTGGTTCAAGTAACAATACTTTTACTTGAGTAAAAATTTTGAATACTCTACCCACCTCTGTTTATTTACAAGTGCAGGAACTGGAGTTGGCTTAGGGGAGGGAAGAGGAGAGGTGGTGAATATCCTGAGATCCAGACGATCTTTTAATAATTGTCAGAGTCAGAGAGAGTCTTTATTGTCATTTGCACCGCATGTGGTACATGAGATGAAAACGAGATTATGTACACGAGGTCCCAGTTACATCCAACAACAAATGAAAGAGAAAAACAGTAATAACATCGAGAACTAACTAAGAAAAACATCAACTAGTAATACACTAAGCCTAATATAGTGGGAATAAACAGCAGCACGAACATGAGTTTGTATGAGCAGATGGTCACAGATGGTCACAGATGAACACAGCAACAAGAAAACATATCAGCATCACCATGATGTGATATTTTGCAGTGTTTATTTTAATTTTATTTTTATTTATTCATGAGTCTAACAGCCTCAGGGTAGAAGCTGTTCCTCAGTCTAGTGGTTCTACACTTGATGCTCCTCAACCTCCGTCCTGAGGGGAGTGGGGCAAAGAGTGAGTGTGCTGGATGAGTGAGGTCTTTCATGATACAGGTGGCTCTTTTCCTGCATCTAGAGGTGTAAATGTCTGTGATGGTGGGGAGACTGACTCCAACAGACTTCTGTGCAGCCTTCACCACTCTCTGCAGAGCTTTCCTCTCTTCAACTGTGCAGCCTCCATGCCACACGTTGATGCTGGAGCACAGGATGCTCTCCACTGCACACCTGTAGAACGAGGTGAGAACTGGGCTGCTCAGACCAGCTCGTCTCAGCCGTCTGAGGAAGTAGAGTCTCTGATGACCTTTCTTGATCAGGCTGGTGGTGTTGTTGCTCCAGCTGAGGTTATCATTCATGTGTACACCCAAGTATTTGTAGCTGGAGACCACTTCCACTGCAGACCCACCTATTATCAGTGGGGCATGGGTGTGTTTGTTCCTTCTGAAGTCCACAATCATCTCCTTTGTCTTCTTCACATTCATGTGAAGATTATTCTCTTTGAATTGTGATAGCAGTGGTATTTGTCCTTACTGTTGAATATGTTTGCAGGTGACGGTAGATAATGGATTCACAGAGGGCGAGGTCCAGAGAAGACGGGGGATCCAGTGGGTGAGTACAGGTTGAATGAAGGATGATGAAGATGCCCTGAATGAAGTCCTTGGTTATGGATTCGGTGTGCAGGATTGGCAACCAGACGCAGCCTAGGAGACGAGCGGGTAAGCAGGACGGAACAGGAGCTGAACAGATGGGCAAAGGCAAACAGGTTAGTGCAGATGTGTCAAGAATAAGAATCTGAGGCTGTAACAATATTACCCAAGGTAATCAATGTTTGAGCGTTGGCTGAACGTCTGGTTGTGGTTTAAATAAAGCAGGAGGTGAAGATCTAGGAGGCAGGTGCAGGTGTAGCTAATCAGGTGATTAGCTGCTGAGTGAGGTTGCTGGAGAGGAAGGCAGGACTTTTACATTAAGACAGGGGTGGCCGGCCAATAGGGGGCACCAGGGCGCCGCCCCTCTGGAAGTTCTGGACCATTTTACATTGAATACTTTAAAAAAAAGAAATAATAACATAAAAATATTTTGAAATATATGCATATATGTTTTTAGTTGAGTAGTATAAATAGTTTATGAGTAATGATGAGTTATATTGTTTGTTTAAAAAAAAGACGTTTTCTGATTGGTGACATACTTCCGGTTTGGGAGTGCTCTTATCTTATCCATTGACTCTTGTTATTACTTGCGCATGCATATTTATGCCACAACGTTACATTACAATGGGTAGATGCTGGGCACATTTTTCTATGCCCTGGACACGTCCAACGTGAGCTGTACGTACAGAACAATGTATTTCCGGTCTGGTCTTTTTTTTTGTCTGGGGTTACAAAGCTGTGCAGTGACTCAAGCAGGCTTGCTCAGGTATGTTTTAAATAATTGAAAGCCCTTTATCTAATATTTATTTGCATTTCTGACTGATATGTCTCTCAGATATTAGATGGCTCTGTGAAAAAAGCCTTCAGCTGACTGCAAGTGGGAAGTGGTGAGTTGTTTTTTTCTTTGTCTGTTTGTTAGCATTAGGGTTCGGCATAGAGAATCGAGAATTGTTCGGAACTGGGACTAACTGTCCGGTTTTCCCGGAATCGTTCAAAATATTAATTTGCGATTCCTATGTTCGATGCTAGTTCGCCGACCAGAAGTAGCCACCAACCTCGAAGAAGAATTTGCCGCAAAAACCAACAAAGAAGAATCCACCGGAACTGTGCATCCGTGATCGAAAGTGTGGCTTAACTTTAATAAAATGACCAGTCAGGTCAGTGCAGCACTTGCAAAAATTTTCTATCATGCAAAGGAGAGAAGTAAAAAAGTGTCCCGTCTTTGACGCACTCCACCGGATTATTTTTGCTTCGTGTCAGGCCGGAAGTAACAGTGGTCCATCTGCAAAACGCTCTTTTCGCTACCTTTTCGGCTCCATCAGGCTCCACCAGGTAAATAAATAAACTATAAACTACGTCTCATACCAACATTAAGGCAGCTAACAAGTTATACTCAGTTTAAAGCGGTAAGTCAGCTCAAGTACAAACACGATGCTAACGTTAGCTCGTATTTTTTTCTTAGTCAAACAACCTGAAATAACTTCACGGTGTTCACCAGTGCAAGGTAAATACGTCAGTGTAACTGAATGAAGAGTGCCACAGAACAGTTACAGCGTATGTTGTGAAAAGGTTGCATCCATCTCGACCTTGACCTCTTTAATAACCCTTTTACACCTAAGTCTCAAATTTCCGCCTGGCATTTTTTACTTGTTTTTCACTAGAAAATAGGAAGAAATTGTCCTATGGCCCAGTGCTTCAGCACATTTTTCCAGAATATGTAGAACTTTCAATATCTGGCATTGTTTTACATTATACTTGATACTAAACCACTATTAAAACTGTTTAATATCACTAAAAAACAAAAAACGAAAATATATTTTAGTGATTTTATGCAAATAAAAATTTGCATTTGAACATGAAGTACAGATTTTGCATCACAAATTAACAATTTCAACACTATAGAACACATTTACAATGTTTTTTTTATTCCCACATATTTTTACAAACAAGAAACAGACTAACAATTCTAACTATTTACAGGCGATTTTTACCCTCCCCCATTTCTTATTATACATAGTTCCCAGACACGCCCCCAGTATTGCGCAAACCGGTTTTCGCACCACATCTGAAGGCAGAAGAAGGCAAGATGGCGAACTAGCAGAGCAAATTATACGGACAAAAACACGAGCTACCACAGCTTTACCAAGGAACAAGAGCAAACTGGCAGTGGTCGAGTTAAATGAGTTTGAGAAAGAAATCATGGCAGACGAATCAGACAACTTGTCACAAAGTAGTTACTCCGATATCATTAATTATTTAATTACTACAAGGAGCGAGCGCACACCGGCTTCACAGTGCAGAGCTTCACAGCTTTAAATCCAAAAAAGATGTGTAAACTGTCTCAATCAGATCTAACCAGCTAAAAAAAGGTTTAACTAAAATAACACACAGCCAACAAACAGTCCAAGCTGAACACAGACCAGAACCAGCACTTTTGAGTCTTACCGTGTTGGAAGTTAGCATGTTGTTAGCATCTGGAGCGTGGCTCGCGGGAGCTCAGGTCGGACGGAGTGGATCCGTCGCGGCCGCGGCCGGAGGCACGTCCCATGGGACCGACGCGTCGCCCGCACGACTTGGCTCCCGTCCTCCTTCTCTCACTGGGACGGTCTGGTGGAACGTGAGGAGGCCATTGTCGCGTTAGCGAGATGCTAAGCTAACAGCATGCAAGACGGTTTGCTAAATAAATAAAAAAAAAAACAGCTCTAACACACAGACAGTTGTACTCTAACATTGTTCTGACATAGTTTCACAAAATGATTTATGTAGAATATTTTGTTTACCGGCCAAAAGGACGACGTCTTCCAGAGCAGATCCAAGCCAGACTCAGAGAGAGGAGCTGCAGTCCAGCTTCTCCGATGAGATAAATCCTTCACGTTTTCTTTTTTTTTGATTAACTGAAACCTGCGCGTTGCCCAAACGTCTACCCGACTGGAACACCCACTGACACAACACGAAGTAACCATTGCAATTAATTAGAAATTAACAAAAAAAACAACGTGAAAAATGGACATCTATCAGAACGCGCTCCAACTGCAGCTTAGCCTACCTGTGGGAGGGTCAAAAAGGACAACCCACAGATGTGACGTCACATGGGAACTGTGTATTGTCCTGAGCCTTTGTTTGTATTCCCTGAAGCAGTTTCTCTCCAGCTGAGGCACAAGCCCACATCACAGGCCTCACACCTCCAGGCTGTGCTTTTCTTATTCAGTGCTTGCAGCGCCGCCTTCCCATGCTTGCTCTCTGAGACACAATAGCTATGTTTACATGGACATAAGTATTCGGATCAAACGGCCGATCGGATCAAAAGTGCGTCATGTAAACACCCCGTTCGGGTCATTTTTTGTGTATTCGGCGTGATCCGGCCTAATTTGTGATCAGATCGAAACGGGTGGTTTACGCCGATCCGTTACCCATTCGGTGCTCATGTAAACACTTTTTCTGTTCCTTTTATCGGACTGTGGGAAACTGTCCTGACTGCGCATGTGCGCTGCGCGCACCCACATCCAACCCCCCCCTCTCCCCCCTCGTGTTTCCTTCTCCGCCTGGCTAGTGGGTAGATGCTAACGCTAACGCATGGGGAAGCAAAACTGGTCGGTGAGCGATGCAACATTTCTAATAGAAACGTTAAAATAGCTCAAAACTATCAAACGCCTTGACCTAAAGTGTAGGAACACGGAGTTATTTAAACAAGTACATGAAAAGCTGGAAGAAGCCGGAGATCGCTGGAAGAGCTTAAAAGCTAAGTGCTACGAAGCTAAAAACAAAAACGGGACAAGTGTCTACGACCCCACCACTTTTTCATTTTACGTGTTGATGGATGAGAGATCTGCCACTTCCAACACAGCAGGCAGCGGTGTGGATCTAGGTGATGAGGAGGAGAGGAATCTGAGGAGAGGAAGCTAACCAGGAGCAAAGCATCCTTTGTGGTAAGTTAGACTCTTCAAAACACATTAACCCTCTGCACTGTATTACTTGAGTACTGTAATTAGAAACAACAAATATGTAAAAATTTAATTATAATAAGAAATAAGAGTAGCTGTAGGGCTTGCATAGAACTACAGTATACTGTATTGTAGATTATAACACTACTCCAACTAACCACATAATTAACCTAACATTTCAACATATCAGGAGTCCAGTTAAACTTTTATTTTGTTTGTTTTTCAGATGATGAGTCCAGCTTTGAAGAGGCAGCAGCACACAACAGACAGTGGCAGGTGATGGTGGCAGCACACAACAGACAGTGGCAGGTGATGGTGGCAGGTGATGGTGGCAGCACACAACAGACAGTGGCAGGTGGCAGAAGATGGCAGAAGATGGAAGAGTCCCACATCTTCTACTGAGGAATCCCAAGAAGTTCACACATGTGCTTTAGAACAACTCAAAACTGATTTGAAAATGTTTCAATTCTCCACAACCATGTTTATTTGTCCCCTGACAGATCTGTAAATGTATTTTTTACACAGACATTAGGATTGATAGTTTATGGTACAATTAAGATGTCCTAACTTAATACAGTCAGATGGTTTAATAAGGACTCTGAGTTTCTGCATGACTCACAGGATAAAAACACATTTGCTGTTCTATCAGGATACAGAAACATACATTTTGGAAGTAAAATCGATTATTTTGTCACCAATTTTGTTGTCCGAAATCACATGCATACATTGAAATTGTGAAAGTATGTGATGAGTTGATAAAGAAGTTACTGAATTACAGGTTACTGTAGTTTTTAAATGACCAAATAATGTTTTTTTTGTTGTTGTCATCATTACAAGATTTGATCTGTGCACATCGTCTGTTTTGCACACACGTTTTGAATGTTTAATTTTTATGTTTTTCTGATATACCTCCAATTGCACTAAGAAAGAAACTTGTTTCAAACAAGCAATATCAATTGTTTACAAGAATGTGTTAAAATGTTTGGTTCATTAAAGAGCTCAGATGTTCACTAGTATTTGCAGTTTTTTATTGTGATAATAATTTTATAGAAATGTTAACTGCATGTGAACACAAATACATGACAAGTATCTTTTTAGAAGAACTCTCCACCGTGACTTCATCAACCCGAAGGTCATCTCTACCTCCACCTGACTGAGCTAAGGTAAACATTAAATGACTTGAGTCAGACGAGGAGTTTGCGTATCCTTTGACGAGCCAGTCCAACAGCGGGTATGCAGGATCACCAACAATGAAGAGACGGACGTCCTTTCCTTCAATGTTCCTCACAGACTGCAAAAAAAGGACATGCCAATATTTAGTGTTCAACTTCTTATTTGTTTAAAGGCATGGTTCAAACAAATTTTATTTTAAATAAAACTATTACAGCTAAGTATGTCTACTGATTACTTAGCTGTAATACCGGTAGTTTAATACTAAATACAATATACAGTAGTAAAGTTTAGCCTTACATTTTGGCAACATTTAACTATTTGTTTAAAGACATGGTTCAAACAAATTTTAAATAAAACTTTTACAGCTATTAACTATTTGTTTAAAGACATGGTTCAAACAAATTTTAAATAAAACTTTTACAGCTAAGTATGTCTAATGATTACTTAGCTGTAATAGTTGTAAAACTAAATACAATATAGTAAATGTTAGCCTTACATTTTGGCAAGATTTAACTATTTGTTTAAAGATATGGTTCAAACAAACATTTAAAAAAATAAAACTTTACAGCTAAGCATCTCTACTTTGAGATACTTCTTAGCTGTAATCGTTGTAGTAATACTAAATACAATATAGTAAATACAGTATTAGCCTTACTTTTGTCAACAGATGAGCCCTTTGATAGAGGTCTGAGTGGCGCAGGACATCATGGGCACTGCCTGGCATCGTGTCACTGATGCTCCAGAAACAGGAAAACAGAGGAAGAATAGTAATTAATAACAAATACAGACAGTATCACGCAGACAGGTAGAAAAAGAAAGGACAAAAAGTTTATTAGCATACAGCGTTTTTATTATCTTACCAACAGTTGTTGTCCACGACAGCTTGGAGGACAGAGGACGTCCAGCGCTCTCATCCTGTGAATAAAAAAACTAAAAGCACGCGCTGCTTCACCTGTAGTTCAATCAGGGAGTGCAGTAAAAACTGCATCGCCGTCAATACAATCTGGCGCGGGTCCATTTTGACGCGTCTGTTTACTTTCGTCCCGGAAGTAACTTCTTCTTCTGTGGTTTTCACGAAAATAACTTCCTCTTCGTTTTTTTTTTAAGGGGAGTGTACCACTCTGCGCATGTCAGAACTTCTGGTCAGAATAAAAGCCCGCTGCATGTAAACACTCGTCATGAACGGATTGGGCGCATGTAAACGGTGCTATCTCATTATGCAATCAGAGCACATTTCAATCCGGTCACAGAATTTTGCCCATGTAAACATAGCTATTGCCTGATCATTGCTGCATGGGGCTGGAGATGGTCTACAGGTTCCTTTTTGTGGCTCATTTAGAAGAGGAACACCTAGGAGGTGTGCTGCCAGCTCTTCCTGGAATCTCTGGTCATCATCTTACTTCTCATAGTGACACACTGTATCAGGAATGAGTTGGTCACAGCAATGTGGTGTGTGGTGCTGTTGTATTGAGACTTTCATATATAGTGCACTTCTACACAGACAAAGTACAAACTGATGATTATAATATCTTATAGACTTGATAAACTATTCTAAAAACAACATAAAATAAAACTATAAATACATCCTATTATGTGTACCCAGTAAAAACTATTATCCACAAGTAACAAGCGAGCCTCATTCATTCAGAAATAAAATTCAAAAAGTTATTAGATCAAATGTTTTTTCAGCTTTTTCTTCAGAAGAACAAAAAGAAACTTCTCCAAATCATCTAGGAATCTCCTTATTGTCTTTTTATTCCTTGAAAAACATTAGTTTGACATAGTTTCTGCTGAATCTCTGCTCTGCTGCTCATGTTTGCCTGCTCACGCTGCATTCCGTTCTGCTGAAGACAAAAGCCTCGCTTTCCCCAGCGCTTGCAGCCGGGAGAGAGTGACTACCGTAATACCAGCAAAAACAGCCTAAAAGCGCACTCTTTTTTCTTTCAAACACCGTTTAAATTTTTCTGATAGCGCAAACGGTTGCAGAGTTACGGCAATGTAAAAATAGCTTGTGAAAACGTATCGCCGACGATACCTTCGGTTTTGGTTTTAAGAATCTGTTGGAATCCTGGCAAAAACCAATGCAGATACTGTATGTTCCTGTCTTTGATTTTATACATCTACCTTATGATGTTTTGCTAGTTTTTTGATACTTTGTTAAAAAAAATAAAAAAATAAAAATCTATGTATTTCTCTCTTTTGTTTTTCTCTCTTTTGTTTTTCTATTGTTCATTGTTTAAGGAAATTCTACCATTGCTGTTCATCGTTCTTTAGTTTTAGCAGGTCGCTTTCATAAATGAGCCCACGAGGCTCAATAAGATTTACCTGACTAAATAAAGGTTGAATGAATGAATGCATTTTCAGATGTGGATTCAACTCCTGCCATGGATTGCACTTACATTGCACTCAGACACATTACTACTATAGTTAAGCAAAACCAACACTTAACATTCTTAATCATTTAAAGTTCTCTCAGTGTCTTTTAAAAATGTTTTAATGTCTCTAGTTTTCATTATTATATAATTTCTGTTTATGTTCTCTTTCATTCCATTATGAGTGAATGTCACAGTTTGAAGAATTATTGAATAGGTTAGTTAGGCAATAACAACAGAGCTAATAATTGTATACATTCTCAGTCTTAAAAATTATTTAATAATCTCTTTTTACTTGTAATATTGATAAACATGGAGTTAACCTCAAAGTAGTCTCCTCAGATAAATAGTGTTACCATTATTTTTATATTAAAGTTTCTGTTAACTTGTTATTTTTATATTGAAGTTTCTGTTAACTCATTATTTTTATATTTGATTGTGTCTGTTCAGTGCCCTGAGACAACTTCTGTTGTGACTTAGAGCAATACAGTATAAATAAACTGAATTGAATTGACATGTCTTTTTTTTAACCCCGCCTACAAAAAGAATCGGAATCGAGAATCGAAAAGAATCGGAATCGAATTGAAGAATCGGAATCGGAACCGTAATCGCTCAAATTCAAACGATGCCCAACCCTAGTTATGCTGGTGAAGATTCCTAGTTAGCATTCTAGCGCTAGCCGCCTGGTTATTGTATTGGACTCTGATGCTACATTTATTTAAATTTGCTTGTAAAAAATGGTCAAATATTAATAATTTTACATACTACATTAATCAAAGTCAAAGTCAAAGTCAACTTTATTGTCAGATCTGCAATATGTACTGTACAGGACATACACAGGACCGAAATTGCGTTTCTCTCAGTCCCTCGGTGCAACAGTAAACATCTAAACATTGAAACACTGAAACATATAATAATAGACATAAGCATAAAATAGTAAAACTAACACTGTCCTGAGTTTTTGCATAGTGGTATAAGAGTATGAAAATTTACACCAACTCTAAAACTAAAACTAAAACATTAAACATTTAATGAACATAATACTGTCCTGAGTTTTTGCATACTAGTATAAAAAAAGAGTATAAAAAGTATAACTAAAATAAACTAAAGGTTTCTAGCATTGACATTTGCAAAGTGGCAAAGCAGCGTATGAGTTAATGTACACAGTATATGTATGAGGTAGTAGTTGATGTTGTTATAGAGGCAAAAAGTGGCATATGCAGTAAGGCACATTGGGCATCCCTAAATAAGACCGTTCAGAGCACACTGTATATGTATCAGCAGTGGTGTAGATATTAGAGTAGTGTAAATGTAAACAGTAGTAATTAAATGTAAGCAGTAGTAATAAAAGTAAACAGTATTAATAAATGTAAACAGAGAATGTAAACAGTATTATGACTATAGGCAGTGATGTAATACAAACATTAGTGCAAGTATGAGAAGTAGTGCAAACTGTATGAGCACATGACCGAGAGTTTAGTGAATAACCCGTTTGATGACACAGAGTCCAGTGTTAAAATCTTTGTGTTGTGTGGTAATGTGTGAGAAAGTTTTAGTGTTAAGGCAGTTCAAATGGGAGGGGGGGCAGAGCAGGCAGAGTGTTTAGCATCCTGACTGCCTGATGAACAGAGCTGTCTCTCAGTCTGCTGGTTCGAGCCTGGAGACTCCTCAGTCTCCTCCCTGATGGCAGCAGTCTAAAGCGGCTGTGTAGTGGGTGTGTGGGATCACCTGCCATGCAGTGGGCTTTCCGAGTGAGGCGTTTGCTGTGTAAGTCCTGCAGTGAGGGCAAGGAGGTGCCCACGATCTTCTCAGCTGCTTTCACGATGCGCTGGAGGCTCTTGCGGCAGGATGCAGTACATGCACCAAACCACACAGTGATGCAGCTGGTCAGGACACTTTCTATGGCACCTCTGTAGAAGGTGCTCATGATGGGGGTTGAAGCTCCAGCCCTTTTCAGCTTGCGGAGAAAGTAGAGACGCTGGTGAGCCTTCTTTGCCAGTGCTGCAGTGTTCCTGCTCCAGGACAGGTCCTTTGAGACGTGCACTCCCAGGAACTTGGTGCTGTCTACTCTCTCCACTGCGGTGCTGTTGATGGTCAGAGGGGCATGTTGGGCATCCCTCTTCCTGAAGTCCACAACAATCTCCTTTGTCTTCTCCACGTTGAGAGTGAGATTGTTGTGTCCGCACCACAAGGCCAGGCGGCTCACCTCGTTCCTGTAGTCCGTCTCATCGTTGTTGCTGATGAGACCCACCACTGTTGTGTCGTCCGCAAACTTGATGAAGTGGTTGGAGCTGTACGATGGTGTGCAGTCGTGTGTTAGCAGGGTGAATAGAAGGGGGCTCAGCACACATCCTTGTGGGGCCCCTGTGTTCAATGTGATGGTGCTAGATGTGTTACTCCCGACCCGCACTGTCTGTGGTCTCCCGGTCAGGAAGTCTAGCAGCCAGTTACACATTGAGGTGTTCAGCCCCAGACTGTCCAGTTTAAGGATGAGCTGTTGGGGGATGATGGTGTTGAATGCCGAGCTGAAGTCGATGAACAGCATTCTAACATAAGAGTCCTTCGTGTCCAGATGTGTGAGAGCTGTGTGGAGGGCAGAGGAGATGGCATCGTCGGTTGAGCGATTAGGTCGGTATGCAAATTGGAAGGGATCCAGGGAGGCAGGGAGGACAGATGTGATGCTTTTCATGACTAGCCGTTCAAAGCACTTCATCAGGATGGGGGTGAGTGCTACTGGGCGATAGTCATTGAGGCATGCGGGCGTTGCCTTCTTTGGGACAGGGATGATGGTGGTGGCTTTGAAACAGGTGGGGACGATGGCCTGGCTCAGTGAGATGTTAAAGATGTCCGTGAAGACCGCTGCGAGTTCCCCTGCACAGTCCTTCAGCACACGACCAGGTATGTTGTCAGGACCAGAGGCCTTCCGGGCGTTAATCTTGATGAATGATCGCCTTACGCTGTCTGAGGACAGCGTCAGCACCTGGCCATCAGGAGAGGGGGGGAGTTTATGTGCTGGTGTGCTGTTACTTGCCTCGAACCGAGCAAAGAACTCATTCAGTTCATTCAGCGCAGAGGCTGAGCTGTCACAGGTCTGGGGGGATGGTTTGTAGTTTGTGATGGTCTGTATTCCCTGCCACAGACTGCGTGTATCCCTGCTGTCCTTGGTGTCACTGGTGTTAGGGTCCCGGCTCAGGGACCGTGGAAAGAACCCATTTGCAGACAGGACTCAGGAGGCAAAGTACAAAAATAAATACTTTAATGGTTGAAACAGAAAAAAGGCTGACAATGGCAGCATAAACTTACATAACTCAGGGAACAGGACTAGGATGAACCCAAAACGATGACGAACCGACAAAGACAGGATTCACAGAGGAACTTAAATACACACAGGCAGGGCTTGGGACAAAGGTGAAAATAATCAGACTAATTAGAGCACAACACCAGGAAGGACCAGAGTGAACCCTTGGGAAGTAATAAATGACAGACCAGGGCAGGGGAACTAACTAAAACATGTACAGGTATTCCCCGATTTACGAGCGAGATCCGTCACAAGGAGGCGCTCGTAAACCGGAAATCTCGTAATTTGGAACGGCCGCCATTTCTCTCGTAAACCCGGAAGTCCGCTCGTAAATTTCGCCAGCGCACCTAAAAACACTCTATTTTCATCTAAAAACTACTTTTGAGTGCATAAAAATGATCGGAAACGTGTGTTTATATGCTTAACTTGCTAACTGTAGTGAAAAAACACATGAAAACTCAGTATTTTTTTCGTTTTTTCCAAAAATTCAACCCGGAAGTCCGCTCGTAAATTTCGCCAGCGCACCTAAAAACACTCTATTTTCATCTAAAAACTACTTTTGAGTGCATAAAAATGATCGGAAACGTGTGTTTATATGCTTAACTTGCTAACTGTAGTGAAAAAACACATGAAAACTCAGTATTTTTTTCGTTTTTTCCAAAAATTCAACCCGGAAGTCCGCTCGTAAATTTCGCCAGCGCACCTAAAAACACTCTATTTTCATCTAAAAACTACTTTTGAGTGCATAAAAATGATCGGAAACGTGTGTTTATATGCTTAACTTGCTAACTGTAGTGAAAAAACACATGAAAACTCAGTATTTTTTTCGTTTTTTCCAAAAATTCGCAGCTCGTAAGTCTGGGACCTCGCAGATCAGAGCGCTCGTAATTCGGGGACTACCTGTAACATGAATAATTCAACTGGGGCCGAACAGGGAATTAAACTGAACAGGAATTAACTAATCTGGAGCAGGACAGGGAAATAAACTAAATCTGAAATAACTAAAATGGAGCAGGGCTGGTTGAAAGGAAAACACATGGAAAGTCCAGGAGAGGGAGCTAGCCAACCTCACAGTGGGAACAAAGAGCTGACTAAACAAACAGAACACAGAAACAAAAACAGAAAGCCTAGCAGGGCAAGACAAAGACACTAGACAACTGAGAGGAGACAAAGAACTAAATTAAACTCAAGAGAGGACTAAAAGAAACACAAACTGACAGAACACAGAAACAAAAACAGAAAGCTTAGCAGGGCAAGACAAAGACACTAGACAACTGAGAGGAGACAAAGAACTAAATTAAACTCAAGAGAAGACTAAGGCCCTGTTTACACGGACACTGTGTGGGGGAAACGGATGTTTTGGGTATGTTAATTAGGTGAAAAGTTTTGCGTTGACACGGTCGAATTCTGTGGATACGACTCTCTCCCCCTCCACCCCCCGTCCTCATGATTTCACTGTAGTTACCATGCTGGGCCATTAGATGGCGCTGTGATTTTTGGAACCTTCACTACTGCGCATGCGTGCTGCCTGAGGTAAACAGCAGTCGAGGCAGCCTGCCTCGTCTGTTTTCCTCTCTGGCTAAAATCAGCTAACTACAAGTTGTTGTCAACAAGTTAACAACAAGTTAAAGCTGGATTTTGGATAAGAGTCGACAGATTGGAACACCAAGCGGGACTGCTTCATCTAACAAGCTGCACACCAGACGCTGAGTGTGGACTGTGGACCAGAACCGGACTTTCCTCCGTGATAAACAGCTGACTTACAGCAGGTAAATCAACGTTCTTAATATAATGTTTGCTTGTGTTTACTTTGATCACACAACAACTGAGTTTTTTTATTTTTATTTATTTATTTCTGCCAGGTGGAGAAGCTGTCGTTCCAACAAACAGGCAGACGGTTCGGCGGTTCTGATGGGTCCAGATGAACACACAGCAAGAGTCCAGTTCATTAACGTAGTTACAGTTCGGTTCACGTGTTTTAATAGTGTGTTCAGTTTAATTCTCAGTGTTTGTGTTGTAAACTTTGTGGTGCTGAATAAATAAATAAATAAAAAATAAACCTGGTGTCTTCATTTTCACAGCACGTTACGCACTGTTTAAAAAATGTAACGAGTCCAGATAGATACTGTAGTTCAGATAAATTTACATCTCCCACGCCAACATAAATACTGTTTATTATTGTTAAACTGTTATATTTTGCAGCGTGACACGTGAAATGTCAGACTGTCCGCGCATGCGGGCTGCGCGCATGTGGTTGACACAAAAGCTCCACGGGAGATGTTTACATTATCAGCGGGGGGTCAGCGAAAACTTCCACCTTGAGAGCAGGGTCAGAAAAGTATCGGTGTCAAAGAGGGGGGCCATCAGCGTCGTGTAGGCGATAAGCAAAGTAGCAAAGAGAAAGTACCGGTTACACTCAAAATACGCGCCGTGTAAACTGACCCTTAAAAAAACACAAACAGACAGAACACAGAAACACCAGACAACAGAAGACAGACCATGACAACTGGTGGTGTTGCACTATTTCTTAACACTGTATTGATCTGGAGAATGAAAACAAAGCCCTTGCAAGTAACTAGCTCCTATTAACATTGAATTATTAAGTATTTACACAGATAAAAATGTGCCATGGAAGATTTTCTTATGTGCCCATGACCCATGCTAATAATGCAAGGTTAAATAATGACATCTGTGTTATGACAGCCTGCAAACTCTCTTGTTCTACAGATAAAAAGCACAAATATAACTGTTATCCCTGTGTTTAGTGGGCACCACAAGGTTAATAATAAAATAATCATATGTCTAATACTTATTAGATAAGTCAGTCTTATTTATCGTATCACATTATATTATAACATTCATATATAATATCAAGTCGTTTTTTTACTAGGTAGTTGAAATAACATAATCACAGTAATAATAATAATAATAAACTTTTTTTGTATAGCACCTTCCTACAAATCCTTGCATTGACCAAGGTGCTTAACAGGACAGGAAAGATAAAAACAGGTACAAAAAAATTAGTGAAAATAAAAATAAAAACAGCAGCACTAAAAGGAGGTGATAAAAGCCTTCTGCAACTGGTTAGTTTGTTTTTGTCTTTGTTTGTTTGTTTGTGGAGGTAGGTTGCCAGCGCAGGTTATTGTACAGTATTGGACTCTGATGGCTACATTTATTTTAATTTGCTTAAAAATATGATCAAACATCAATAAATTTATATTAGAAATGTCACTGGTGGTGTTTTACTATTTCTTAACACTGTATTGATCTGGAAAATGAAAACAAAGCCTCTTGCAAGTAGAAATGCAGAAATGTTTTAATATCACATATTTTCCTTTCTATGATTTATATATATTATTTATTTATATATTTTTTTGTTTGTTCTTTGTTGTTTTAGTGAGTCAAATTGGTTCATTTCATCCTGAGCATTTGATTGTTCTGTTGACCTTGTATTAATATGCATTTGATTAAAAAAAACATACTTGAACTTGGGATTTTTTTTTTTTCATTTTGGAGAAATAGCCCCCCCCCCTCCCCCCTCCTGGTGGACATNCTTAACCATTCTTTTAAATACTAACATTGATTTAGCTTCTTTAACATCTGTCTCCAAGTCATTCCATAACCCAACTCCCTGAATTATGGTAGACCTTCCCTTTAAACTAGTTCTATACTGAGGTTTCAAAAACCGCCACTGCATTAAGATTATAACAACTTAATCTTTTTACAAAATACATTTGGATATTTGAAGGCAGTGTATTATTCTGAGCTCTATACATAACTGACAAAATATTATAATCCACCAAATCATAGAACTTCAGCAATTTCATTTGATAAAATAATATACTGGATGGATAGTAATGCTTTCTAGTGATAATTCTAACAACTCTTTTCTGCAAAATAAAAATAGGCTTTGTAATTGATTTACATGCCTTTCCCCAAACGCTAACAGAATAAATTAAATGTGGAACAATAATTGTATTATACAACAAATACAGTGCCTTGTCATTCAATAAATCTCTGACTCTGTAAAATATTGCAACAGATTTGGATATTTTCGTTTTAACAGAACTTATATGTTGTTTCCATGACAATTTCTCATTAATGATGACACCCAAGAATTTTGCCTCATGAACTCTATGCATGTCAGAGCCCTCAATTTGAAATGGAACATCAATAAATTTATTTCTATTACTAAATAACATATACAGTAACTGGTTTTATCCAAGTTTAATGATAATTTATTAAGTTTAAACCAAATCTGAACTTTGACAAGTTCAGTCATCATTAACTCCAAAATATGTTCAAGATTTTTACCAAAACTAAAAAATGTGGTATCATCAGCAAAAATAATGCATTTAAGGAGTCCTGACTCCTTTACCAAATAATTTACATATAAAATAAACAACTTTGTTCCTAGCACCGATCCTTGAGGGACTCCGCATGTACCGTATTTTCTGGAATATAGGTCGCACCTGAATATAGGTCGCATTGTCCAATTATTGCCAAAGAATTAGGAAAATCCATATATAGGTCGCACCAGAATATAGGTCGCACCTATTGCAAAATGTGGACCGTGTTTAGCTCTGCTGCAAATGTCTGCCACAGGAGCGCACAGCAAGGCTTTTAAGAAGATTAACACTTAAAAACAATTCTTTGTTTGATAAAAATTATAGCAAATATGTGTCTGAGCTGAACTTTTCTTTAATAAATTAATAATTTTAGCAGGATAAACACCTAAAAAATATATTTGTTAGCTGACATTATTGTAAGAGTGTGTCTCAGTTTAATTTTTGTTAATAAATGATTACAAATCAGCTTATTTTGTAAAAAGCCCTAAATAGGTCGCACCTGAATATAGGTCGCAGGGCATGCAAAAATGATAAAAACCGCAACCTATATCCCGGAAAAAACAGTAATAATGCTGTGGTCAGATTTCACATCATCCATCTGTACAAACTGTTTCCTTTCCCTCAAGTAACTACATACCCACTGCAGCGCTAATCCTCTGATCCCATATTTGTGAAATTTATCAAGGAGTATAGCGTGATCAGCAGTATCAAATGCTTTTTTTAAATTGACAAACACACATACACAGTATTGTTTTTGATCAACAGCAGTAGTTACTTGTACCATTAATTCCATAAGAGCCATGGATGTGGAATTCTTTGCTCTGAACCCATATTGACTGTTAGTGAGAATATTGTTTTTCAACAAATTGATCCAATCCGATAACGAACAGTTTCACCAAGACTTTTGAATACAGGTAACAAGGATATTGATCTGTAATTATTGAACACAGATTTATCACCACTTTTGAAAAGAGGAACCACCTTAGCCACTTTCATTCAATCTGGAAATACTCTTGTTGTAGTAAAGGAGAAATAACATATATATGCAAATGGCTTAATTACATGACTCATTATATTCTTTACAAACATCATATCCATATCCATCCAATCCTTAGATTTTTTGTCTGCAAATTTATTAACTATGTTCATTATTTCTTCATTATCAGTTCCCTTTAGGAACATATAGGCAACCTTTAATTAAATAGTTCACATTTTTATCAACTTTTGGTATTTTAGCTGCAAGGTTAGTTCCAACATTCACAAAATATTGATTAAATCCATTAACAGTTTCATTTTTATTATTGATTTCCTCATAGTTTATTACAAAATTCTGTGAACTACCAACAAATAATTGTTTTTAAGTGTTAATCTTCTTAAAAGCCTTGTTGTGCACTCCTGTGGCAGACATTTGCAGCAGAGCTAAATGTAGATGCGACCTACACCGGTGCGACCTATCTAGGGATTTTTCCAATCTATTGGTGATAATTGGACAATGCGACCTATACACTGGTGCGACCTATACACCAGAAAATACGGTACCTGTTTTTACATATATGTTTTTTTTCAAAACACTATTCACTACCAGCCATGTTGCCTTCATGTCCCCATTACTTTTATTCAATAAATAACTATAATATTCTTTCTTATGTTTTCTTATGATCCCTACTAGTGTATTTTTGTACTTCTTATATCTATCTTCTGCCTCTTGTGTTCTACACTTCAAGAAACTTGAATACAAATAGTTCTTCTTTTTACATGCATTACTCAATCCTTTAGTCATCCATTGTTTATCTACAATGTTCTTCTTAGTATAATTTCTTAGTACACAGTTTTTTCATATAACGCTTCCAAAATATTCATAAACACATCATATTATTTGTTTACATCTTCAACATAAACATTTTCCCAATTTTGTTTAGCTAAATCATCTTTTAATTTATCTAAAGCTTTTTTAATGTGTTTATTATTTTTTCTTTCTAGCAATTGTTTTCGTAATACTTTGATACTTTTTGTAGATTGTAAAAACCGGTAAATGATCACAAAGATCTGTCGTTAAAAAACCACTAATCACATTCCCATTTAATGTATTTGTAAAAAACATTATCAATTATTGTTGCACTATGAGTTGTGATTCTTGTTGGTTTTAATATAAATGGGTAAATATTTAAAATATGCATGTAATATATAAATGTACTGATATTATTTGAATCTCTTTTATTCCCCAAATCAATATTGAAATCGCCACAAATAAATATTGTTTTATTACAACCTTTTTCTATGATCTTATATGTGAATGACTCTATATTTGAACCAGGTGGTCGATATAAACAACTTATTATAATGTTTTTATCATTTTTATTTTATTATTTCTATTGTTATCATTTCAATTATATTGTCATCAAATATTGACATTTCATCAATTAATTTACATTTTACTGCACTATTAACAAAAAGAGCCACACCACCACCTCTCCTGTTATTTATGTTAATGTTATATAATTAAAACCCTTCGATGTAGGCATTATTTATATTTTCGTCATTTAGCCACGTCTCTGACAATGCTATTATTGTACAAGTCCTCTTTAATTGTCTTAAGTAATCTGTTATCTTAGAAATATTTGCATTTAAATTCCTACTGTTTAAATGAATTATTGATAGACTAGGCTTTGTCAAAATTTATGACATTAAACTGTTTTTCATTATAATAATCACAATCTTCTACAATTGGAAAGAAACCCGCATCAATCTCATCATCACCACTATATATTTTTGGTTCCGAATCTTCATTCGCTATTATTGTCAGATATATTCGTTCACCAGGCTAATAAATTGTTGCCATCTCCTTAGTTTATCCAAATTTTTCCAAGTCCTTCATTTCTTTTACTATTTTAGCCTGTTGTCCTTCTTGTACTTTTATCCAGACATTTCCATTCCTTGTCCATGTCGATGCTATTTTTTTGTTTTTTTAACAACCTTGCTTCCCGTGCAATACTGCTATTCTTTTTTGTTAGATGTTCATTTATGTAAACTTTTGTTCCATTTAGTTTTCTTGCTTGCATTATCACATTATTTTTTAATTTCCTACTAACGAATCTAATAACTATTGCTGGTTTGCTTTTGTCTGATCTACTTGGCAGAGTGCAACAAATTGATACATCTTCATGTTCAATATTAATGTCTTTGTCCTGCAAAAATGACACCAATTGTTCTTCCAAAGTCTGTAGATCTTGATGTGTCGTATCTTCCGTTGTTACAGTGCCAGCAACAGCTTTAGCAAAAGACCTGGGTCTTTTGTTTCTTTCTATCCTATTATAAAAAATATATATACATATAAAAAACTCCACTAGATAATTACTAGAATAAATATTTCATAATAATGGTGTAGAGAGGATGGATGTAAGGGGAGAAGGGAGGCCATCATTTAAAAATTAAAAAAAGAAGATTTTTTGATTTTTAACAAAACTTTATTCACACAGTATTAAAAACATGATCAGGACAAGCTTAAAATTAGTTGTTTACATTAAAAGCTCGTTGTAGTTTAGTTCTTTCTGATCAGAAATGGTACATAAGATGTTTTTGAACCCCCACAGTTTCATAAACATTTTTAAATCCCCAGTGTCTCTGTGGAAGTGAAACTCCAAGGCCAGCCTGGCCTTGACGTTGCACCTCCACAGAGACACAGCATCAAGGTGAGGTCCATCCTGCAGTCTGTCCCTGCGAGACAAATAAATTGCCATCTTTGCCTCAGCGATTAAAAAATTTAAAAGTTGGGACTTGTCTTTAGTAGCTCTGCTGTAAAATACACCATTAATGAAAACTGAATGGGTAAAAAGTGTGTCAAAAAGGTTAAAAATCTGTATTAAGAGATTAAAAAAAACTGTTAGTCGTGCACAATCTATAAAAACGTGAAAAACATTCTCTGATAAACTGCAAAAAGGACACTCGTTTAAAACTCCAGGACTGATGATAGATAAAAAAGAGTTCGTTGCAATGGCGCCATGAAGGACCCTCCATTGAAGGTCACCAGTCCGTTTTTTTATCGGAAGTTTATAGAGTGTTCTCCACTGGGGCTTCTGTTCTCCGAACTTGTTGTCCCAGACACTGACAGCCCTGTTGTGCAGAGTCCTCTTGTTCAGCACCTTGACACAGGTCCGGTACAGGACTTTTGAACCTGATCCGCACAAGTCCACCTTTGGGCCTGTGGTACGAAGCAGGGGACCGCTGCTGTCCCCGAGGTCAGGATCCAGGTGGGTCTCCGGAAACGGGTCTGTTGGATCAGGCGGACGACCCTCTGTGGACCACAGCTGCAGGAGACACTTCTCCCCAGCTGTCAACCTCTCCTTCAACAAGTCTATGAAGCGCTGCACCAGTCTGGCAGACCGGACTCCGAGCAACGAGGCCACCTCTTGGACGCTGGAGAAATCTGGTCCAGCCGTCTCCACCAGCCGCCTCAGGGTCACCGTCCCAGACCTGCAAAGCGCCGTCGACAGCCCCGGCACGGTGCTGTCAGAGACATCCAATCTCGCTCCACAGACTAAAGGTTCTTCTAAAAGCCAATGCAGAGAATTATTCGTGTTTGTTCTGTTGAGTTTAAAAAAGGAGCACAGTTTAAAAACACTCTGATAAAACTGGGGTAACCCCTTTAACTGTAAACAGCCGACATTGGTCAGAAACAGAGCAGCATCCAGCCCCAACCCGCTCACGCACCTGAGGATGCAGCTGGCCACGTCTCTCCACACTGTGTCAGCAGGTCCTGCCAGGTATTTTTGGAGGAACTGCATTCTAAAAGCGGCCGTTCTGCTGGCCAGGTGGACAAGGCCTTGTCCCCCCTCCTCTCTTGGTAAAAACAAAACCGACTGTGGCACCCAATGTCGACCGTTCCAGAAGAACTCCACCATCTCAGACTGCAGTTTTACCAGCAGGTCTGGAGGTGGATCTAGAACGGCTAGTTTGTGCCACAGCTGTGATGCGACCAGGTTGTTTAAAACTAGCACTCTGCCTCTGTAGGACATCTGGGAGTGCAGCCATTTCCATTTTTTTATTTTTTGTCTAAACTTTTCTTCGACATTTTCCCAGTTTTTCTTTATCATATTCTTTTCCCCTAGGTAAATACCGAGGTATTTGAAACCGTCTCTCATCCACAGGAGGCTTTGAGGGAGAACTGGGAGCCCTTCAGGCCACTCACCCACGGCGAAGGCTGTGCTCTTTCCCCAGTTCACCCTCGCAGCAGACAGAATGGAAAAACTCTCGGTAACCTTCCTTAAAATGTCTACATCCTGTTGGTTTTTTATAAAAACAACAACATCGTCAGCATATGCGGATAAAACTATGTTGTTGTCAGAACCGGGTAAAGTAAAACCATGGACGCTTGATTGGATCTTTTGGAGGAGGGGTTCCAGGGAGAGTGCGTAGAGCATCCCTGAGAGTGCGCAACCCTGCCGAACACCTCTACACACTCTAAAAGGAGCACACAGGCTACCATTAATCTTCAGCACATTCTCAACATCACTGTACAGCACCTTGATCTTGGCTACAAAACCAGCGCTGAACCCGAACTTTCTCATGGTTTCCCAGAGGAAGTCGTGTTCAACACGGTCAAAAGCCTTTTCTTGGTCAAGTGAGACCAAGGCTGTGTTCAGACCTAATGAACTGGAGACTTCCAAAACGTCTCGAATCAGGTAGATGTTATCTACCATGGACCTACTGGGGACGCAACAAGTCTGGTCCCGATGGATGACCTGCTCCATAGCTTCTCTCATCCTAGTAGCTAGGACCTTGGAGAGGATTTTGTAGTCGGTGCAGAGTAGGGACACCGGGCGCCAGTTCTTCATCTCCTGCAGGTTCCCTTTTTTTGGCAGGAGAGTAATGACTGCCCTGCGGCATGACAGTGGGAGTGAGCCAGTGTTCAGACTGTCGTTGAAGACACCCAGCAGATCTTCTGCTAAAATGTCCCAGTAGGCTTTATAAAATTCCACAGTGAGTCCATCTATGCCGGGTGCCTTCTGGCCTTGCATGCTCTGGAGGGCTGTGTGGAGCTCAAGAAGCCCCAGGGGGCGCTCCAGTTGGGCGTTGGTCTCCTTAGAGACCTGGGGTAGTCCA
>JBBPBX010029530.1:11180-35817 GCA_038048925.1 Garcialebias charrua
TATATATATATATAATATATATATATATATATATATATATATATAATGTAATCATACATACAGTGCTTTAAGTAGGGTGTGGCCATATGTGTGTGTGTGTATATATATATATTACACACACACTATACTTGTCACCGTAGACATCGCACCGCCGTATAAGTTGTATCAGTCCAAATATGTCTAATAAAGTAGAAAAAAATAAAAAGATTTTTATTTTTTTACTTTATTTTTTATTTTTTAAATGAATACATGTACTGTACAGTCACCAAGCACTTAGCCTATCCTAACACAGTTTTTAAAGATGGAGTGAGTTGAATTGTCTCCCTTTCACATAAAGGGAGCTAGCTCCCTTTATGGGAATGGAGCCTGCAGGGAGGAGGGACACAATTCAACTGACTCCTTAACTGTGTTAGGATAGGCTAAGTGCTTGGTGACTGTACAGTACTGTACATTTATCTATTTATAAATAAAAAACAATAAAAAATAAAAATACTGTATATACAGTATATATATAATAAATAAATAAATGTACAGTACTGTACAGTCACCAAGCACTTAGCCTATCCTAACACAGTTTTTAAAGATGAAGGAGTCAGTTGAATTGTCTCCCTCCCTGCAGGCTCCATGTGAAAGGGAGACAATTCAACTCATTCCTTCATCTTTAAAAACTGTGTTAGGATAGGCTAAGTGTTTGGTGACTGTCCAGTACTGTACATGTATTCATTTATTAAAATAAAATAAATAAATAAAAAATTTATTATTATTTTTATTTACTATGTGATCCTACTTACGAATTTTTGACATACTAGGGACGGAACTCGCTCGTAAGTCGGGGACTACCAATATTATGCATCATCGCTAATGCGTCGCATTTGTTATGCGTCACTGCTGACCACCATGAAATGTGGGCCGGTGTTGTGCCAAAAACAGATTGGCTGTCAAGTGGTGGCCTTGGTGGTTTACTGGATTTCCTCTGACTGATGAAGCCCTCTGGATAGAGGGCGAAACGTTTCTATAAATAAATAAAAAACTACAGATGACCAGAATGAGAATTATTGGGTAGTGTTCAATATTTTCCATGTCAGAATGAATGAAATGTCAGATCTCAGCCAAAGATTGTGTTATAAATATGGGGGGGGGGAAAAAACAAATAAGTCGCTTCGCTGTATAAGTCACAGGGCACGCTAATTTATGTAAAAAGGTGCAACTTATACGGCAAACGTACGGTATATAGTTCTTCAAAATCTTTATTAAAGTTTCTCTTTAAAGGTGCAGTCTGCAGTTCTGTAGTGCAGTCTGTAAGTTGTCTAAAAATATATTTTTAACATATTTCTTCACTCTGTCACTATCTCCTGACAGACTGATGTTAGACAAAGTAATCTCTGAAAAAAACTATAGTCCCCTTGCTTCTCCAGGTGGTAAATAAGAATTTCAAAAAAGCCACAGTGACCCGCTGTTAACCAGCCAATAAAAACAGAGTTTTTAACCAGCCAATAAAAACAGAGCTTCTCACGCTCCTAACCCACGCCCCCGCCTGCAGCCCCCACGGCCGCGCAGGTTCTCGTTGAAATAATTGCAAAGCGATGCAAAACTGTTTTGTATGTGACACAAATGTATTAAATTCCCCTTCTTCATCCCTGATCTGGACTTTTCTTTTGTTTTTTTGCCAAAAGTCAAGTGATCGCTTCCTCCTCCGCTGAGTCATGACAGAAACATTGAGGAAATGAATGAATTTGTCACGAGCGAATTAAACTCGGGTTCAACGTGGCTGCGTGCGGCTCTGCAGATTTCATGGTGTTCTGGTGTGCTGGACCAGCGCTCCCTGTTTTTATTTTATTTTTTAGAACGTTATAATCACAAACTTCGCAGCTGCTGGCAGGACATGCAGTGGAGGCGGAGCATCACCGACAGCAAGAGGGAGCAGAGCCATATATGGCTCTGAGTGGGGAGGGACAAGAATGCTTTCCCAGATGAAAATTTTCCTAAGTGCTGCGTTCTACAAAAACTGCAGACTGAACCTTTAATGTGTGTAACAACTACTGGTGTGGAAAGTTTTCAAAATTTCTAACCGATTATTTCCCATCTCCCCGTGTTTCTTATGTTTTTTTTGTGTCCAGCTTGCCTGTTGCTGTGGATCTGCAGCCTGCTCGTGCTGCTGTAACTGCTGCCCAAAGATAAAACAATCCACGGGGACCAGGTTTATGTATGCCTTGTACTTCTTGTTGGTCACCGTCATCTGTATCATTATGATGTCCCCCACTGTGGAGCAGGTGATGAAAGATAATGTAAGTATACAAACTGTAATATATCAAATTCATCGACCGCACACACACACGTTAAGCAATAAAATATGTGTAGTTCCCTTAGAAGTAGGACGAAGAAAATCCGTGCATTTTTAGACATCAACTAGAAAGGGTCTGTTCTGTTTGTGCACTTTTTTTGCAGTTTGTTTCAGTTTGAAGAATAAATGCTTTAAATGTGCACCATTCAGGCTTCATTTTAAATGGGGAGTGGGTGGAGATGTTTATTCTCACTTCTAACAGGGTCTAATAAATAATTACTTTGTTAGTTCTGTGGTTACATTACCAGTTTCTCAACCACCTCAGCTTGGAGCTGCGCAGTGTGTTCAGCTGGGTAGGTTTCATTATGGCTGGGGGCTTCCCATGATGCCTCAGAGCTACCGTGTTGTACAGTTGATGACTCAATGATTCTACTCAATAGCTTGGTGGTGACAGTATTAATTCACCAATCTTCCTATTTTCTTTAGTTTTTCTTTCTTTCAGTGTTTGGAGTACATTGTTGAAACAATTCCCTGCTGCGTTCCTTCTTGTCGTATGAAAATTCACATTCAGAAACAAAATGGCCTCTGATAGCCCTGCTCAAAGCCTGCCAAGTTACACACACACCCATACAGGCAAATACCGTCTCACACACACTGTGCGCAGTGGGAAGGCCCAGCTAAGAGAGCAGTCATTGTGTGTTCGAGAGTGCTGATCTTTTCTCAAGAGATTTACAGCAGTCTGAAACAAGCAGATCCTTTTTCTCTCCATCACCACACCATGGACATGCTAATATGCTCCTTCAACACGAGACAAAAGCTCCGAAATGGGCTTTTTGGTTTATGTTGTGATTTAGCTCTGAACTTTGCTACACACTAAAGAGATGACACCTTAATTTGCTAGGGACTCCTTTATGTACAACTGAACTCTAAAAGCACTCTACAGTTTATTAGTAAAGCTAAATGGAACCATTTATAGTTATTTTATGGGCTTTTCCTCTGATTTTGACTCTGATCGCTGTACCAGATATTTAGGATTTCATTCTTTCAATTCAATTCAGTTTATTTACGGTATTTATTAATACTATTGTTTTATTGGTATTTTACTGCAAATTTTTATCATACTTTTATTTATATTGAACTCAATTTTATTTCGTTTATCATATTTTATCATATTTTATCTACAATGTTGTATTCTTGTGGAGCACTATGGTCAGCTGTGGTTGTTTTTAAATGTGTTATATAAATAAACTTTGAATTTAATTTAATTTATATAGCACCAAGTGTTAGAGGTGTTTAAAAGTCTTTATGTTTTAAACTTCTTATATTTTATCATTTTAAACTTTACTTTCCTAGTTCATCAAGTGTTCTGGGTTTCACAGGGTTTATTATGACAGGACCTCATTCCTGTTTTTATTAGGTGCACAAAGCTGATTATCAATAACTTATCACTTCCCAAGAACAGACAAAACACGAAATGTTCAGCTCCAGTTTATCGCCTGAGAAAGATGTGCGCCTGAGGAGATGTGTTTGACCTTGCTGATTATTTTTTTCTGTATCACTTGCCTGAATAAAAGATGGACTCAAATCTTAGAAAGTTGGAGTTCATTCTGATCTAGTCAGGGCGAATTTCCCTCTTTGCAAAGAGCCGCTCAAAATCTCACGCTGTTGTCTTGTACAAACCTATCACCAAGTCACAACAAAAGTC
This sequence comes from Garcialebias charrua, assembly GCA_038048925.1. Lineage (NCBI taxonomy): Eukaryota > Metazoa > Chordata > Actinopteri > Cyprinodontiformes > Rivulidae > Garcialebias > Garcialebias charrua. The sequence goes on from JBBPBX010029530.1 coordinate 15,167, forward strand.
ATCTCAGGGCACTGAACAGAAATATTCATATATAAAAATAATAGTTTAACATTATTTATCTGAGGAGCAGACTGAGTTTAACTCATCGCAGAACTCTCATCTTGAGCAAGCATGAAGGCGACAGTGGAAAGGAAAAACTCCCTCATGATGAAGAACCCTTTAGTAGAACCAGGCTCAGGACGAGCAGCTATCTGCATTGACGGGCTGGGTTTGACAGGAACAGGAAGGAGGAACAGATACACAATGGCAGGTCAAGAATCACATGTTAAGATAGAAATAGTATCAAATGAAAACTATTCAATTTTAAATCAAAAAGGCGTTCAATACAAGATCAACTGGACTTTATTTGTAACAGAAAACGTTTCGACTCCTATCCAGGAGGCTTTTTCAATTCCATGAAACAAACTGTGAGAAGTTTGGAGTTATAACAGAACCACGCACCATCAGTTCTGTTATAACTCCAAACTTCTCACAGTTTGTTCATGGAATTGAAAAACCCTCCTGGATAGGAGTCGAAACGTTTTCTGTTACAAATAAAGTCCAGTTGATCTTGTATTGCACGCCTTTTTGATTTATCATGTCCTGGACGACTGAGAATCTTCACCAGCATATTCAATTTTAACAATTCATTTAAGGAAACGAGGTCAATTTGTCCTCTAGTAGTCTAAAGCTTTAGCAGCATAACAAGCCAACCCTAACTATAGGATTGATCAAAAAGGAAAGTCTTCAGCCCAGTTTCCAAACTGAACAACGTGTCAGCCTTATGGACAAAAACTGAAAGTTGATTCCATAAGAGAGGAGCCTGATAACTGAAAGATCTTCCTCCCATTCTGCTTTTGAAACTAGGAACCATGAGTAAGTCTTTGGTCTGAGAGTGAAGAGCTCTGTTAGGAAAATATGGAACAATAAGATCTCGAATATAAGATGGAGCTAGGTTGTTGAGAGCTTTGTAGGTTAGAAGTAAGATTTTAAATTCAATTCTGGACTTGACAGGGAGCCAATGGAGAGAAGCTAAAACTGAAGGTTATGCACAATAACCCATGTTCCCTGAAGGAAGGGAACGAGGTGCAACATATGACTATGGGAATTGCGCCCCCACGCGGTTCACCTGAAGTAATACAATCACGCCTTTTAAGGCAGGTGGGTGTCAGCAAGGAGGCCCCGCCTTCTTTGCATAAAAGGGGCTGACGCACCACCCTCATCCTCCAAGTGCACTTCACCGAGCTTGGGCATTGAAAGGGCAAACATGTGTTGCACCTCGTTCCCTTGCTTCAGGGAACATGGGTTATGGTGCATAACCTTCAGTTCCCTTATCAGTCAGTTCACTCGGTGCAACATATGACTATGGGAACATAATTCTATCACGCCCTGGAAATGCTCTGGAAATGCATGCTTGTGAGAACTTTGTGCCTTAGACTACAGGCGCCAGCTGCTCTCTACTCTGTGGTAGAGAGAACAGCCTGAGTTACGTCACGTGCGGAGACATCTAAACTGAAGTGTTTCACAAACGTGTTTGATGATGCCCTGTTAGCAGCTGCACATATATCTGCTACTGGTACAACTCTGAATAAGGCCCAGGAAGTGGCTAGGCCTTGGGTTGAGTGAGCATGTACCCCACTGGGCACCTGCTGACCTTTTCTACTGTATGCCCTCTTAATGGCCTCAGTCACCCAGTGTGAGAGGCGCTGTTTTGACAGGGCTCTGCCTGCAGCAGGATTAGCAAAACACACAAACAACTGGTTTGTTTTTTGCCAACTGTTAGTTCTCTCCATGTAGGCACTCAGGGCCCTAACAGGGCAGAGCGTGTTCAGCCGCCTCTGTTCTTCAGTTAGAACAGGGGGAGGAGGAAAGGTTGACAGTTCGAAGTCCAGACTCTTGGGATTCAGAGTCGGGACCTTAGGCACATATGCGGGGTTTGGACGTATGGTGACCTTTGACCCGTCTGGGGCAAATCTGGTACACATTGGATGCACAGATAATGCGTGGAGGTCACCCACGCGTTTTGCTGAGCACAGAGCTAAGAGCAACGCGGTTTTATAAGATAACAAATCCATCTTAATGCTGCTAAGAGGCTCGAATAGAGGCTCACACAAAGCATCCAGGACTAATTGTAGGTCCCACTGAGGGGCCAAAGTCCTGCTCAGAGGCCTCTTCCTCAGCCGCCCTTCATGAACCGTATCATGAGAGGGTGGGCACCAGGTGATTTACCTCCCCAGCCTTCGTGGCATGCCGAGATGGCTGATAAAAAGACCTTAATGGTGGAGAAAGAGCGACCCTTCTCCAGCAGGTCCTGTAGAAAGGTGAGGAGCTGGACCAAGTCACAGGAATATGAGATAATATTCCTCTCTAGACACCAGATCTCAAAAACGTGCCACTTGCGAGCGTAGAGGGTCTGAGTAGACTGTGCTCTCGCTCCCTATACAGTATTGTGTTTACCACATTACTGGGCAGGCCGGAGGCCATTAGCCTGTCCCTTTCAGCGGCCAGGCCCAGAGCTGCCACAGTTCTGGGCGTGGGTGAAGGACCTGCCCATGGGCCTGGGTCAGCAGGTCCCTGTGGGGGAGGGGGCAGCTACCATGGTGTCCCCGCCAGCAGAGAAATCACCTCTGGGAACCATGCTTTCTGTGGCCACCTGGGGGCTATCAGTATCAGAGAGAGAGCTCCCTTGCGTACCTGTTCCAGCATTGCCTGAATCAGGGGAACAGGTGGACATGCGTAATACAGCCTCCCCGCTGGCCAGCTGTACGTCAGGGCATCTGTCCCCAACGGTGCATCTGTCTCCCTTATCGAATGATACAGGGCACAGTGCGTATTGTTGCTGCAAGCAAACAGATCTACGTCGGCCCTCCCGAGTTGTGCCCAGACCTGGTCTACGATGCGTGGGTTCAGCTGCCATTCCGAGGGGAGGAGGGGCCCTCTTGAGAGGGCATCCGCCCCGTGATTCAGCTCGCCCAGGACATGGGTCGCCCTCAGCGAAAAGATTCGGGAGCTGTACCACGTGAGCACTTTCTGCGTCAACCTGAGGAGGGGTGGGGACCTTGTTCCACCTTCTCTGTTGACATAGGAGACTGTGGTCCTGTTGTCTGATTTTATCAGGACATGTTGCTGTGCAACTAGCCCCTTCCTATAAAAGTGTTTCAGAGACAAAAACACTGCTCTGAGTTCCAGGAAATTTATGTGGAGCCTGGCCTCTTGCTGGTTCCAGACCTCGCGGGTGTGCTGGTTTCTGCAGAGACCTCCCCACCTCGTTTTTGACGCGTCTGTTGTGACCAGGACTCGGGACAATACCCTCCCCAGCGTAACACCTTTGCTGAACACTGTGGGGGCCTTCCATGGCTCCAGAGCCTTCATGCACTTCGGGCTAATCAGTATCCCCCTTGTTCGCCGAGGGGGGGGCAAGTTGCAATTGTTTATTGATCCATATCTGTAGAGGGCGCATTTTTAATAAGACCAGAGGCACGCAGATGATAGCTACTGCCAACAGGCCCAGGAGACGCTGGCACAGCATGAGAGACACCGTCTGGCCGAGGTGAAAACGTGCTAGGCAGAGGTGGAGGGATGAAACCCGTGCCTCTGAGAGCCTTGCCCTGTACAGTATGGAGTTGAGCTGTACTCCCAGAAATACGGTAATCTGGGATGGGGTCAGATTGCTCTTTTCCAGGTTTATAACGAAACCTAGAGCTTCCAGGTGAGACATCACCCTTTCTGTGTGCTGCTGTGCCTGGACTCTGCTGTGTCCAAGAATCAGCAAATTGTCGAGATAATTGAGAACTCTGACCCCTTGACCCCTCACAGGGGTCAGGGCCACCTTCAGGCATTTTGTGAATGACTACGGGGCGGTTTTCAGGCCAAAAGGCATTGCCAAAAACTCGAACGCGGTGCCCTCGAAGGCAAAGCGGAGATATTTTCTGTGGCAGGGCAGGATGCTCACGTGGAAGAAGGCGTCTTTCAGATCCACCGTGCAAAATTAATCTCTCGGGCAAACCGAGTAGATAACCTGTCTTAGTGTTAACATCCTGAATTTGTACGTTTTTATTCTTTTGTTCAGACCCCAGAGGTCCAAGATAGGCCTCAGGCCCTGGTCCCATTTTGGGACCAGGAAGTACTTGCTATAATGGCCCTTTTTTACATTGTGAGCAGGGACCACTCTGATCACCCCTTTCTGCATCATGGTGGAGATCTCGTCTCTTAGGACATGAGCACGTCTGGGCTGATGGAAGATGACAGCACCCCCGAGAAGGGAGGTGGTCGCTTGAAGAACTGCAGTCGGAGACCCAGGGTGACAGTGGACATGACCCACGTGCCTGGTTTGCATGCGTTCCAGGCGCCAGCGTGTGCGCTCAGTCTGGAAGGCATGTGTATTCTGTGATGTTTGTGTGTCAAGGGGAAGAGAGGGGGGAGAGTGGCCCCCTCCCGTTTGCCCTCCGGCGGACTTGCCTGTCCCTCTGCGGTAGCCAGAGTGTCTGTCTGTTGTAGACAGACCTCTGGCCTCTTGCAGGGGCTCATTGTCTGCCCTGACTGTTCGTGTCTCATTAGGGTCAGGGTGGCCATGTGTGAGTGCTGCCCCCCCTTTATTGACACGCTTTGCATAAAAAAGGTGCTGTGTTGTTTGTTTTTTGAGTCGACACACAGGACACTATGTGTTTTCTGAGACTTTATTGCTGTGCTTAAAGAACAATTTGTCTTTTTTACAAACACATTTGAGTGATTTTTTTGTGTACACATGATTTACACCAGAAAAACGTGGCTTTTTAAACACAAAGTCTGGCTTTAAAAGTTCGGTCTCCCCTTTGTCCTCGTGGGTGGGAACACCTGAAAAATAGCGAAGCGGTCCTGCATCAGGCCGACTTCTGCTTTCGGCCCCTGTTCGCTGAGGAAGACCTCGGTGGGCCCGTCTGACGTGGAACAAATCTGTGCCTTGTCCAGGCTTGGCCAGCCTGGAATGGCTCTGCGGCAGGCTTTGGCCGCTGCTCTCCGTCGAGCGCCGGCCGTTTCTGTGGGGGACGGCGTGTGGCAGAGTGGTGTCGAGGCTGCTTGCCCCTGTGTCCACTAGCGTCTCTGGATTGCACAAAAAGCTTTCTGGGCATCCCTTCAAGCAAGGCCTCCTCTTGTTTTCTTCTCTGTTCCAGCTTGCTCTGAATCCTTTCAAGAGCACAGCCGAAAAGCCCCGTGGGTTCGATGAGGTGATGGAGGAACGGGTTCCGCTGGCCCTCTGGCAGGTCCGTCAGCGTTAGCCACAAATGGCGCTGAGCGATGACGATCTCGGCCATACTCCTCCCCTGAGCGATGGCAGCTGTCCCCATGAGGCGAAGAACAAAGTCTGTTACCTTGCGGGCCTCTTCCAGAGCTTCTGCCGCTTTCTTTTTGTTGGAGGTCTGCTGGAGCTCCTGAAGCTTCTCCGCCAAGTAGGCTTGCATCATAGCTGAAGCGTTCATGGCGCGGACCGCGAGGCCTTGTGCTTGGTAACACTTCTCGAGCTGCGAGGCCAACACGCGGCAGTTCTTGCCAGGCAGAGTTGGTCTGGAGCCCGAAGTCCTAGGGGCTAAATGGGCCGCCAACGTGTCCTCCATCTGGGGGATGTTGGCCATTCCCGCCGCCTCCATGCTGGCAATGTCCAGGAACTGGGAGAGAGGCAAAGTCATTGGAGCCCTAGGTTCAGCCCAGGTACGTGTCAGCTCCGTCTGGAAGTCGGGGAAAAATAGGCATCCTGTGCCTCATGGCCGACTGCTGCTTGGTGAACCAGAAGTTCCCCGCCAACCTCGTTACCTATTGCCGAGGGGTGTTTCTGGCCAGTTAATCCGTAGCGCGTCCGTTGCTCTGCGACACAGCTCGAACAGAGTGGGGACAGACACATCAGTCTCTGGTTGACCTGCCGCGGGGTTCTGGGAGAAGTCCTCATCTTCTCCTTTGTCCTCGTTTTCGGCTTCGTCATCAGTTAGCTCACCCGAGGCTGTTAGCGAGAGCTCATCTGCTCGTAACAAGTCCCTCGTGTCGAACTCAGCGGTAGAGTCCCCGACGCGGGCCACCATGTCCATGTTTTCTCCCCAGTCAGCTTGACCGCTGTCCTCCAGCTCAACAGCCTCAAGCTCCGCAGTGGGAGTGAGCGCTTCGGTGAGGAGCGGTTCCCGCGCCGCAGTGGAGCCACCCATGGCTTTGACCACAAAGTCCATGCGCCTCCGTCTCACGGCCTCACACAGCTGGTTGCAGTGAGGGCAGGACTCGGGGGAGTCCAAAGCTGTTTTCGTGTGTAGCATCCCTAAGCAGACGGGACAGGCCTCATGGGTGTCCACCGCTGAGAGGGAATAGCCCCATCCGCTGGGGCAGGCTCGGGAGCCGGGGCTCGCTGGCCTGCTGGTCTTGTTGGAGTTTTTCGACTTCCTCTTGCTCTTCTCCGGAGCCATGGCTGAGAAGAGACGCCGAGTTGTAGCCAGTTAGCCGTCCGCTAAACGTGGTCCGAAGAAGTCCTCTTGTCGAGCTGCTCTCAGTGGCTAGTCTGTTAGCTTGTTAGGTACGCAGGTAGCGTGTGGCGCAGTTAGCATCTCGTTAGCTGAGCTGCGAAAAGAGCAGAAGAAAAACCTCGAAAGTTAAAAGTCGACGACACTGGGTTAGCCTCCGCTAACCCAAGTGCTCGCAGGGAAGTTCTCTGTAACGCTCAGGGCAGGGAGCGAGCTCACCTCCAGTCGAGCGATCCAGTCACGAGTCCTGCGAAGTTCAGGTGTGAAGCGAGGTGAAGGAAAAAGAGGATGAGGGTGGTGCGTCAGCCCCTTTTATGCAAAGAGGGCGGGGCCTCCTTGCTGACGCCCACCTGCCTTAAAAGGCGTGATTGTATTACTTCAGGTGAACAGCGCGGGGGTGCAATTCCCATAGTCATATGTTGCACCGAGTGAACTGACTGATAAGGGAACTGGAGAGATATGATCTCTCCTACTAACTCCAGTTAAGATTCTGGCAGCAGCATTTTGGATAAACTGAAGATGTTTTAAAGATCTCTCCTACTAACTCCAGTTAAGATTCTGGCAGCAGCATTTTGGATAAACTGAAGATGTTTTAAAGAATTATTTGGACACCCAGATAATAAACTATTGCAATAGTCCAGTCTAGACGTGACAAATGAATGAACCAGTTTTTCATTTTTAGATAAGATGTTTCTAATTTTAGTGATATTACACAGGTGGAAGAAGGCGGTTCTAATAATGTTTTTAATGTGGGGGATAAAAGGTATGTCCTGATCAAAAATAACACCAAGATTTTTAACATTAGAGCTGGAGGCCAGATTCATGCCAAGGAGGGCGAATGACTGAATATTTTCACAAAACTTTGCTTCTCAAATTCAGCAGGTCTTTTCTGTCTGCCACTGAAGCAGTTCTCTGTTTAAAGCCACAACAATGTTCTTATTTACATTACTCTAGTTTTGCCTCTTTTTTTTTTTTTGTCATACACTTTGTTGTTTGTTCAGAGAAGCTTTTTTGAGTCTAAAATTGAAAAGAAAAACCCCAGTTTTTCTCTGCGGTGCGTTCTGCCTGTTCCCCCTCTTCTCGTTTCTCTGACTTAGTGACAAAAGCTGTTTAATTTATTCATCTGTGGCCTTTGTTTGTGTTCACTGACAGTTGGTTGTAAGGCCTCTCTTACAGGCTGGAGAGAACGAAGGATGAATGAGGGCTCCACGGAGAGAGGTTGCATTTGTTGTTGTCTTTCTGGTCCTTTTTAGAGGCGTGACGGAGAGAATAGACACTACTGGGCCCTTTCACTGAGGCCGTGCACTATACAAACATGAGTAAAGGTGGGTTTCCTTTCACCACCATAATGATCTAATCTTGGTGTTTTGGGTCTATGGTTTTGGTTAACAGATCCCCTTCTACAACCAGCTGTGTGAGCAGATGAATGCCGGGGAAAACTGCAAAACTCTAGTTGGATACTCTGCTGTCTACAAGATGTGCTTTGGAATGGCCTGCTTCTTCTTCTTCTTCTCCATCATCACCTTTCGAATCAACAGCAGCGTCGGCTGCAGGGCGGCCATACATAATGGGTATAAAGAACTTTTATCTTTTTTATCAGTTTGTTACACAGTTCAGTCATATGTAGGCTTTAAATAGAACCAAACTTGGATACTTTTATTTTGAAAGAAAAGCCAAATACAAAAAAGATGCGGGCTGTGTATTAAAGTAGGAGTTCAGATTGTTTGAAGTTGGCTGCTGTGAATTTAATATTTTACTTGTTGTAAGTAGCTCGTCGAACAATTTCATTTTGGAGGAAAAAGTCTAATTCTGACTGGACTGATGAGTGAACAGCTAATCTGACAGAGGCCAAGACTAAAGTAGATTGTTTTGATCTTGAAACTCTAGTGTCAAAAATTTAAGCAGCTCTTGTCAACTTTATCTAAATTTATATTGCCATCAGTTTGACAGTGCATGGTTGTTTACGGTAAGTAATTTGTCTGTTTGCAAGCACGAAAGCTAGCTGTAGCACATTCAGTACCACCTGGAGCACTTCTGATTACAAATAGATTTTTGCTTCGGTACCTGTGATGCAACTCTGGTGGCAATATAAACGCTTATGAAACTGCACTCACGTGAACCACTATGTTTTTTTTCCCCCAAGATGGTAGAAATCCACTTTAGTCTTGGGTCCACTCAGACTAGTTGATGTCTGTAAGATTTGAATGAAATTGTATTTATTCAGAATGAGTTCACTGTAAGAGCTATTTACAACAAAAATTATGAAGATTTCTTTCAAGCAGGTAGTTTCTTTTTTAAATGAGGTTTGTGTGTGATTTAACAAAATTATATTCCTCTTGCTTTATGTTCTAAGGGAGAAAATATACTCAATATAGTTTATTTTGCAAAGCTTAAAAAACAAGGACTAAAACTGGTTATGCTAACTGCAAGAGTAAAATATGTTCCTTTAAGGATATTTTATGTAAGGTAGTTCTTCTTACCCTAAGAAGTCTGTATTGATATAATAATTTGAAATTTTCTTCCAGCTACTATCAGAATCATTAAAACTGCAGCCATTTTACTAAGAAGCATCTTTTTTCCTTTGTTTTTAGTTTGATTCTTCTATATACTGTATATTTTTATCTCAATTGCTAGATTCTGGCTGCTCAAGTTTATTTTGCTGGCGGGTTGCTGCGCTGGAGCTTTCTTCCTCCCACAAGAGGAAACCTTTGTGGAAGGTAAAAACCGATCAAAAAATAAACAATTTATCTCTGTCTGTTTAAAAATTCCTATACATTATTTTATGACTTGGCTGTGAAGAGGCTTTTTACATGTCGGCCTTCCGACTGGCATTGTTAAAATGGAATAAAGAAACGTAAAAAAATTTTTTAAAGCAAATTTATTTCTACTTGTGCTGAAAAAAAAGTAAAATATCAGTTTACCGTACTTACAACTGCACAATTTTTATTTGCTATATGTAAAATGTTACTGTTGTAGCTGTTGAAACAAAGAGCTAATGTGCAGAGCAGTTTTACAAGCAGGGGAGGCAGAAAGGTTTGATAAAACAGAAAAGTCTGAGGCGTTCTTCCATATAATGAGGACAGATGTAAGCGCTAAGTTTTTATTGACCAGTGTATGTTCAGGACTTTGATAGTTTATCATTTCCACACTTCCTTCCCTGCCACAGTTTGGCGCTACATCGGAGCTGTGGGCGGGTGGTTCTTCCTGCTGATCCAGCTCAAGTTGTTGGTGGAGTTTGCGCACCGATGGAACATAAACTGGTGAGAGCCACACACCTTTTGGTTTGGTTTCCCCTCTACAGTATTGGACTTGCAGGCTCACCATGGGGGATGTCACTTAAATAAAATCTGTGTCCTGCTTTTTGTTTTGATGTAAAAACATCTCAAAAGGGTGGAATGTATTCTTCTGTGGGATTGTTTGGGTGAAAAGAGGAAGTCAGGCAGTTTACCGGGTACTTCAGTGCATGGGCGGTGGTGAAGCGTGCAGATCTGGCAGCTTCCACAGATCAGAAGACTCACTGAATGCACACAGTTTACGAGTTTTGCTTTACACAGACACTAGTCATAGGTTTCTCAGATGTATCTGTTGTAATAAATTCAAAGCCACAATAACTGTCAAAATGCATCTTTTTATTTTTATTTCTAAGGTACGTGCGTCATTTTTTGATGGAACTACCGACCGGTAATCACAATAAATATGCATCAATCACAACCAAAAAATAAATGAGTGAAATCAGCAGTCATGATTTGTTGTCGACAATTTCAAGTCTGTTTATATTCAAACATTGACGAGTGCACTTTCTATCAATCCCAGTGTGACAGATTATAGCTATGTTTACATGGGCATGAGTAATCAGATTAAACGGCCATTTGAAATAAAAATGTGTCATGTAAACAGCCCATTCAGATTATCCTTTGTTGGTTCAGCTCGATCCAAAATAGTTTGTAATCAGAATGAGACGGGTGGTTTATGCCAATTCATAATCTAAACTGTGTGCATGTAAACACTTAATCTGATCTTAATTGTATTCAGATCGTGGAAAACTGACCTGACTGCACGTGTGACCTGTCTAACTTGTGTATTTCCACCTGGCTAGATGCTAATATGTTGGGGAAGCAAATGTTGGTCAGTGAGCGACACAACAGTTCTACTAGAAACTTTGAAAGAGCTCAAAATGATCTGTATTACCTGTAGCTCAGTCAGGGAGTGCGGTAACGTCTCCACCATCATTAAAACCTGTCGTGGGTCCATTGTGGGTGCTCACGACGTTCTTCTTGGAAGTAGAGCTTCTTCTTCAGTGGTTTTTTTAAGGAGAGTTTACCACTCTGCACATGTCAGTACTTGTGTTCAGAACCAAGCCTGCTCGTTGTGAACGGATTGGGCCCATGTAAATGATACATTCAAATAATTTAATCTGAAAACATTTATTAATTTTTTTATTTAATTTATTTTTTTGAATTTGTTCATTAAACAAAATACAATACAAAACAATCCTATAAACGATAACATACAAAATATAAAAAATGAAAGGTAGCAGAAAGAAGAAAAAAATCTTATTACCGCATTTTCCGGTGTATAAGTCGCACCCTTTTTCCTAATTTGCATGCCCTGCGACTTATAGGGCGAAGCGACATATTTATGGATTTTTCCCATATTTTTAGACCAATTTTTGGCTCAGATGTGACCATTTTTCATTTTGGCAAAAAATGGTGCAGTACCACTTTCGGCCGCTAGAGTCCACCGACCGTTCCCACCTCATGTGTCGGAAGGCAGCCTCCTCTGGTCGGGGTCACTCTGTCGCAGCCCGGCTTCCTGCTCTCTGGAACACATATGCTGGATCCTCACTGCACGCATCTCGCGCAGCCGAAGCAGCCACTTTACATTGAAAGTCTATGGGGCCGCGCATCTTGGAGCAGCGGGGCGTGACGCGGCGCGCCTTCCGCATTTCAAGCAGCGCATCAGGACCCGGCAGCCCCTTTTCACGCACGCGCGCGCAGCCAGCAGCCACTGTAGAAGCTGGGTTTGTCCTGCTTCTTCTGCTCGCAGATTATCAGCAACCACTCGGGAGAGACTCTGCAAAACAGCATCCGGTAGGAAAACCTGGCATTTTTAAAGTTGCTGCTGTACATCTCCCCAAACATAAAAAAAAAAAGTTTTAATCTCAACAAATACTTTTTGAGCTGCAGTTCGGCTCGTAGAAAACACACACAAGTATTGACGAGGCACGTACAGCTGGTTTTATCTGCCCAGTGTACATAAACAACACGGATCTGACCGGGAAGGGAGCCACGACACGCTCCTCCCACTGCGCGTCTGCAGACGTTAGTGGGGACAGACATCTGTTGTAAGCAGCAAACACAGAGCATTAGGAGCATTTGGATGCGTTTGGTGAGGATCAGGCATGACACTTCCAGAGAGTAGACCGACCGTTTCCAGCTCATGTGTCCGACGGCAGCCTCCTCTGGTCGGAGTCACTCTGTCGCAGCCCGGCCTCCTGCTCTGGAGGTATGAATGGAGCTTGGAGCTTATTTATTTAGCGCTTTCCAGCCCCCTTAGAGGGGCCCCAAAGCGCGTTACAATACCAGCCATCCACCCAGTCACACACACATTCATACACCGGTAACGGTAGTCTGCCATGCAAGGCGCCAGCCAGTCCTACCGGGAGCAACTTGGGGTTAAGTGTCCTGCCCAGGGACACAACGACACATGGTGTGGGAACGCGGGATTCGAACCTCCAACCTTCTGATCGGGGGTTGGCTGCCACTACCACTGTGCCACGGCCACCCCATTGAACTACTGAAACACAGGACAGATTTTGTTGAAACTTACAGAAAGTAATTACTGGTTAGACATTTACAAACTGTTAGCTGTAGGAGATGTTTGAGATAAAATTCACTGTTTTAGCTCTGTAAGTGTGTTAGCATTAGCTCCATGTTTTTAATGGGTCTATTTTGCAAAACAACTCATGAACTACAGGACAGCTTTTGTTGAAACTTACAGAAAGTAATTACTGGATGGACATTTACAAACTGTTATCTGTAGGAGATGTTTGAGATAAAATTAGATTTATTTATAATTTATTTTTGCAGCGCGCGACCGTTTGGAAGACGTCAAAGCGAAACAATTTAAATCCAGCAGATTTGACCATTACCTGAATTTATTAAGGAACGGTTAAGCTCAGAAACACTTTTGCTATAATGTCAGCAAACAAATATGTTACTCCTCTCGAGTTCAATTATGGATCAACTTCGTTCTTGGGTTTTAACCATTGTTCCCTCTAAGCTGCGCGCATGCGCAATTGCGCACTGCTAACACGTTCTCAGCGCACAATAAAATCTTTGTGCGCATCCAAATTAAACTGAATGTGGCAGTATGTCCTATACGCTTTGAATGCACCATGCAAGTGCGGGATCTGATTGGGTATGGTCAGCCCGCCGGTCCGCCTCAACTTAAAATGATTGATGGACAGCGATTACATCCAATCACAATGAAGCTCACGTTGTTTTGACCAATTACTAACAGGAAGGCGGGTCTTAGAACAGCATGCATGTGTGTATGCAGCTTCACAGTCAGATCATGCAGAAGACGGAGTTTTGCACACCGGGACAGGTACGTGGGTCAATTAGTGTTAAAACTACAGATTTTAAATCTCGTTGTTAGGTCAAGTAAAATCAGAGGTATGATAAATAATCCACACCACGTCTTTTATCTGAATGAAGTCAAATATCAAGCGCGTTACAGCGAGAAGCTGCACACACACACACGCACACACACCGCTGAACACATAAACAACGTCCACCCTCCTTTCTGAAGGAGGCTCCAAGTTTTTTGTCAAGCACCAAATCTGCAGGAAAAATAAGAAAAAGAGGCAGAAGTTGAACAGAGTTCAGTGCACGATAGTCAGTGAGCGCGGGGGTGATGAAGAGGAAGATCGTTAGAAGAGGAAGAGCAGAACGAGGCCAGGTGTGCAGAGGAGCAGGTCCAGAACCAGCATCAGTTCTGAGCTCTGCAGATGTTGACCCAGGGACCAATGGAGGAAAATACACTTTTTAAAAACTTAAGAGTAAAATAAATATTTTGTCAATAAAAAAATAATAATGTGGAGATTTTAAACAAAAACCCTACAAGCATTAAAATAAAAATCATCTAAATTAGATACTGTATATTTATTTGAGGCTGACAGTTTAATTAAGAAGGTTGATTTTCCCTCTGAGGAACATGAATAAATAAAGTTAAAGGGTTAAAACATCTAATTCAAATAAAACGATAAAGTCTGCAGTTAAATAAAACTGGTTTTTGAGCTGCATGCATTCAGCTGGGAGCTGCAAAATCACTTACCGGTATATTAAAAGCAAACTCATGGAAGTTGCTGCTGTAATCTGATTATTTTAATAAGCCATGTAACTTTCTATGATCCCAGGTTTATAACAGGTGTGTGGCCATAGTGCGCACTCCTGATGTTGCTAGTGGTCCTCAGTGTGCTCAGAGAGCTTGTGTGTATGCCCAGACGCATGAAAAATTAGAGGGAACATTGGTTTTAACTGACATTTATTGTAGACAACGTGACTTAACAATGCCCCAAAAATGCCATCAGAACTAAGAAAGAAAACACAGATTTAAATTAGTTCACGGACAATAAAGATTTACAGAAATAAAAGACAAATAAAAGAATAAATCGTACCTCATTGGCCACATTAACTCCAGAGGAATAAAGACGATTTTCTACAGCTTCTTCTCACAAAAAGAAACGAAAAACACCCCTTTGTCTTCTGGGGGAAACTTCTCGTAAGTCTCATATGCAGTAATGGTTCGCTAACTGTTTGCATGGCAAGTGTGTCAATCAATCTTACTCCAAGGGAAACAACGTGGCATGCGAAACAAAAGATAAGTTCCCCCATACATTTTAATGCATTTTTAACCCAAAAAATTAACTTTCACAACATAAATTACTGAAAGTTGTTACTTATCATTTATTGAATGTTTATATCAAACACTAATATTTATTGCTCTCTTTAACTGAATATTGAATAATGAATTAAATGAGAATTGCCCTTGATGGCAGCTACAAAATATATATTTTTAAGTGTTTATCTTGCTAAATTTTAAAGAAAATGCTGCGGTCCCACCCGTGCGGGTGCACGCAGCGAAACTAATTTTTAAATCCAGCTGATTTGACAATTACGTGCATTTATTAAGGAAAAGTTCAGCTAAAACACATCTTTGCTATAATTTTCAGCAAACAAATAATTGTTTTTACCGTGTTAATCTTGTTAAAGTCCTTCCATGTGGCAGCCATTTGCATCAGAGCTAACCACCAGCCCACATTTCGGGTTGTCAGCGGTGACGCGTAACATACGCGACGTGTCAACGGTGACTCATAATAGATGCGACTTATACGGCGGTGCGACATGTTTATGGATTTTTCCAAATTATTGGACATAATTGGACAATGCGACTTATAGGGCGGTGCGACTTATAGGGTGGAAAATACGGTATGTCTGCCCCTTTATTCAAACAATCAGTTCAAACAATAATAATCTTCAAGTAACAGAACCAAATGAATAACTCTTTATAATTTTTCTAACTAATACAATACACATTACGCCACTACACACCGATATATACCGGTATATTTTTTTACAATTCAGTTTTAATCATTTTCTTAAATGTACACATTTGAATCCAGTCAAAGAATTTTGCACATGTAAACATATATACTGAGTAAGTAAATGATTCCCTGACTGTACACATTCAGCAAAAATAATGAGTCAGGGACAAAAGTGAAAAGATAAAGTTCTTCCCTCTTCTTTTGAAAAGAAACTGCCACTACTGTACAAGCTTTAAGGAAGAGTACCGGTAGACGGAAGAAGAGTAATTGTGTGTGAAGAAAATGGACAGCGAAGAGTGTTGAAGTCGAAGTTGGGGTGATGTGGAAATTGAGTCAGGATGGGAGAATTTCCTGTAACTGCAGAATTCAGCTTTAACACTATTTTTAACACACAAACGATGTAAAAAAAAAAGATGTAGAATTTGTGTTGGAAGTATAGAAATTCAAATAAAAACAAAAAAATCCACGTGCCGTTACAGCTATTATGGCTTTAAACCTTTCTAAATGTGCACGTTTTGGTCACGGAGTATAAACTTGAATGGTCAGTTTATGTATGTGAAAGCACTGAAATAACTGTAAATTGATCCTGTTCTGTCCTCAGAATGAAATTATAACTCATCAAACATTATTTTTCTTCTATCATTTTCTCCAGGACAATTCCTCCTGGGTCACTTCTTTTTAAGTTTTCACCCCTGTTGACTTCAGTTTTTTAACTCCTTCATTTGGATACTCCCTCGTTTTCATTGTGTTTTTCGTTTTCCTTTGTGCTCCTTGTTTTCTCTCCCTTCTCTCTTTCTGCCTGCAGGAGTTCGGGGGTGGAGTATAACCGTCTGTGGTACGCAGCGTTGGCCTTTGTCACTCTGGTTCTGTTCAGTGTTGCTGTGGGAGCTGTGGTCTTTATGGGAGTGTACTACACACACCCTGAGGCTTGTTTATTGAACAAGGTTTTCCTGGGCATCAATGGCAGCCTTTGCCTTATTGTCTCGCTCCTCGCCATTTCCCCCTACATACAAAAATGTAAGAAGCCATACTTGCCAGTCCTTTATCTCGTTTGGCTTTGTAATAAAGAAAACTTTAATTTTTTTATTGCGGTTTACAGTATCAAAACAATTAACCAACATTGTTATGTTTTAAGTGGGTAGCCTTATTGTCATGTCAAAGTAAAAAGCTTAAAAATCTTCCTAAATATAGACATTTAAAAAAAAATTGTGTTAATTTTTGTGTGTTTACAGTGCAGCCCAAATCTGGCCTGTTACAGCCGGGGGTCATCAGTGTGTACGTCATGTACCTCACCTTCTCGGCCTTCTCCAGCAAACCAAAGGAATGTGAGTGCAAACTCATATCTAGACAAAGCAGTCACAGCCATAAATCAAAACTACCGTATGTTTCGGACTTTAGGTCACACTGTTTTTCATAGTTTGGGCAGTCCTGCGACATATAATCTGAAGCAATTTATACGTTTTTTTCCCCCTATTCATGACACAATTTTTGACTGAGGCGTTAAATGTTCATTCATACTGACATGAACCAAAGAGTAAACATTACCATTTGCAGCTGCGAGATGGCCCTCTAGACTTTTGACAACTACCGTATATGTTGTTCCTCCTCTGCTAACCCCGCCCATCTTCCTCCGGAGTTGGCGGAGCTGTTCAGAAGGGACATAGAGAATGGTAACTTGCAGTGGTGGGCAACGCTAATAAAAAAATTAGTTCCACAATTTCTAAAACGCTTATTAATTTTTTTAGGTCCACAATTTCAAAAGCACAAATGTCTTATGAAAATTAGGGGAAGCTAATCTAATCCGCTATTTATATATATATATATATATATATATATATTATATATATATATATATATATATATATATATATATATATATATATATATATATATATATATATATATATATATATATTATATATATATATATATATATATATATATATATATATATATATATATATATATATATATATATATATATTTATATATAGCCGGCAGCGTTATCAATATTTGCACTACACTGCCAACTGAAAAGTAACAAAAATGATCCTAAAAGGATGAAATTACAAAAATCAAAGGATTTATTTAATACTTTACGTACATATATTCTATTCGGCCACGAAATTAACAAAAAAGAATGATCTTTTAATCCCTAAGACCACTTTTAAATCTGAAATACACGGGCGTTTCGCCACCGCATTTATACATAAAAGTAACCCAAATACATAAAACTAACGACTCACCTTCGAATGGTCGACACAAAACACACAATAAAATCCTCCGGCTGCGTTATTTTGGCTTGAAACAGCGGGGTTCTCTGCGGATTTATCCATTAGTAACCCAGCACAACCAGCTGGACACAGAGTTAGCGTCCAGTTCACCTCTGACCCGGAAGATGTCAAGATGGAATAGTCCATTTTTAGTAGGGGAATACAGAAATCGACCAGTTTTTGTATTGTGTTTTTAAGATAGTTTTCATCGTAACTATAATTATTTTTATGTTAAATGTACATTAACAAGCATTAGCAATGTTAGTGATGTAGGTGACTGGCCGGGGCGCGGCGGGGCCGGACCCCTGCAGATTTGGGACCCCAAGCAACGGCATCATTTGCTACATGGTAGATCCGTGTCTGTTCTCCCTCTGCTCCCCCTCCAACCCTCCCTCCTCTCTGCTCTTTACGGTGAGGGAGGAGAAAAAGGCAAAACAACCAGTTACGGAGCCAGCATAAGAGCCTGTAATAAGTTTATTAGTTTTTACTGATAGATAATTAGTTATTAGCGGTACTGCATTTTAAATAAAAAAAATAGCACAAATCCGCTTATGAATTATAAAAGTTAGTCAAACCACAAAAACGCTGACAAAAAGTTTAGGTCCACTGTAAGCGGATTAGTGCTTTAGCTGTCCCTAGCGTTCATGTGCCCACCTTTGGTAACTTGCAATGGAACGTGTCGTTATTGTTTGTCTTTGTGTGAGTGAGGATGAGGGTGGGTCTGAGTGAGTGTGTCTGTGTATGAATGTCTAATTGTCAGGCTGGGATTTGGACTGCCCCCTCTCTGTTACATCTGAGGCTACTTGGTGTCGCGCTCCTACCACGTGGCCCCCGGGTGGGTGTCCTTTTGCCTGCGGGCGTGCTGGGGGCCCTTGTTGTCGCTTTCAGGGGTTGGGCGCTTGGGCGTGTGTCGGCTCGGCCTGGTGGCTGCCTGGTGGGGCTCGGGTCCTCTGGTCCTATCGGGTCTGGGCCTGAGGGGTGGGCGTCCCTGGTGCCCGGGCCTCGGTGTCCGGGCCTGGGGCTACGTCAGTGCAGCAGGCTCTTGCAGCGGGCTCCGGCGGGGGCCTGTGGGTTTGTCGCTGTTGGCCTCCCGGGGGTCATTGTGTGTAGTCGCTGGTGGAGCTCGTCCGGTTCTCCCCCTTGGTCAGATCTGGGGAGAGGGTGAGTGGCTCGTCCTGTTCGGGTGGCCCTGGGGACTCTGGGCTCTGGGTCCTTCTTGGGGTCTTGGGCTTTGATCGCCCCTTCGTCTGCCTCGGGCCTTGGGGGGGCGGATCTCTGATGCTTCACGGTCGCTACTGAATGTTCTATTGGAGGAACCTTATTCACTTATGCATGTTCACAGCCACACACAAATGGATACAGGGATGTATATGTAGATATCATATGCAGATATGTAGATGGATATGTGATATGAATATATATGTATAGGGGTGTAACGATACACAAAACTCAGGAGACGAGACGAGACAAATCATAGATCTCGCGAGAACGAGACGAGATTTTAACATTAGTTCAAGAAAACTTCAAAGATCGGTTTTATGCCGCAAAAAGGCTTTTATTCTGTTTTAACATGTATTACAAACCCAACTGATGTCTTCATTTTACTGATTGAATCTCCTTAGACCTTAGAACGTTCAACTTTGTTTAAAAAAATAGATATTCACGCAGGACTTTCCAAAAATTGAACATAAATATCCGCATCAGCACTGAATCTGCCAAGTACCCTCTCGAATCTGCAGCCGTCACTCACCAGTGTTGCCAGATTGGGCGGTTCACCGCGATTTTCCTTCTGACTTTTGCGGGTAAAGAGTGCTTTGGGTGGGTGGGACTCTATCTGGCAACACCGGTCACACCGGTGTTTACGCGTGTGTCTTTACATTCGGGGCAGCGTCGGCAGCGCCGGGACCCTCCATCAATGTAGAGGCGTCTGCGGCACCGGGACCCTCCATCAGTAGTTGGGGCGTCTTCTATAGCAACTTCATCCGGCGAAGCCATGCTGTCCGTGACGCTGACTTGCTAGGGGCTCTGCTAGCGCTAGCATTAGCGTCTCGCGAGACAACGTTACCTCTCAACGAGAGATATCGCGGGAGTTTAATACCGCGAGATCTCGTACAACGAGAGCTTCGTTACATGCCTAATATGTATATATATTTGTAGGTATGGGTATGTTTATTTATGGAAATCTACTGCAAGGTCATGAATATTATCAGTCTTTATGCATGTGTATTTTGTGGCTGTGTTTTGTCATGTGCTTTGCAGGATTGGGGACGGAGGTTGGGTGTGTTTGCCTTGTGCTCTTTTTGTGGATAATTGTTGTGTTTTGTTGTCTTACTTTCTATCTTTCCTTTCTCTCTTTAAAAATAAAAAAATAAAAAATTATATCGGTGTGAGAGGATGGCTGTGAGGTGAGAAGGGAGGCCATCTATAAAGGGAAAAAAAAAGAGAATGGTAACTTGCTTGTCGGACTCGTTGGCTTGTTATGTAAATTACGCCTGTTCAGGATCCCATGTGTGTTCTGTGTGCGGATGCGGCGTGCAAACATATACGTAACCGTCGGGAGCGCAAGTCCATGGGGCAGGCGCTCAACCTTGGTCTCTGCTGTGACAGACAGAAAATAAAAGGGAGGGGGCTGGGGGAGGTGTCTTTCTTTCCCCATCGCTACAGTGCAGCTTCAGTGAGACCTGAGTGAGACCAGGCAAGAGCGTCTTGTTTATTTGAAATAATAAAGCGTGACCCGAACCAGCCTATAGTCCAGTCCCTCTGCAACTACTGAGCGGGCCAGGCTACCGGGAAATGTCCTGACGCTCCCAAATGTCCGCCTCATTGTTATTTCAGACAAAATGTCTGTTCTTGCACTTTGTGAAATACACTTCTAATAAATGTGACTTATACTCCGAAGTGACTTACAGTATACAGGTAGTCCTCGACTTACGACAGAGATCCGTTCCTACGCTACGTCGTAAACCGAATTTCGAAGTAAGTCGAAATATATGTACATACATCACCATATACATGTACAGTACTGTACTGTATTACCAAGCACTTAGTCTATCCTAACACAGTACCCTACATAATTATCAAAAAACACATACATTTGGGAGCCATAATGAAAGGGAAAAAGAGTTACCGTAATTTCCTACTGGGATGCCGGTGAAGTCGTATTACTCCGTCCATCCTCCGTATTCTCCATTCCGTTTACGACGTAAAACCGCCATCCAGCTCGGTCCATCCTCCGTATTCTCTATTCGTTCACAACGTAAAACCACGTTCACAGTGCAGTTTTGTTTGTTTTTTGAATGTCCAGAGGACCAAACT
>JBBPBX010029531.1:0-11592 GCA_038048925.1 Garcialebias charrua
CGTGGTTACCCACTAAAAACATGGCTCATGACTCCTCTTGCCAACCCCCACACTGAGCAAGAGCGGAGGTATAATGACGTCCATTCCCGCAGCCGGTCAGTCGTCGAGAGGACAATTGGCCTGCTAAAGGGACGGTGGCGCTGTCTGGACAGGACTGGAGGTCTGCTGCTCTATAGTCCTGTAAAGGTGTGCCGCATTGTGATGGCATGTGGCGTCCTCCACAATCTTGCACACGGACTTGACATACCACAGCCTGACTTGCCCCCACCAGAGGAGCCAGAACCTGCACCCCTCAATGTACATCCCACCCAGGTAGCTATCAGGGCCCGGCAAAATGTGATAGCAAATATATAAAACAGGCAAGTACACATTATCACCTCATCACTGCATTTAATGTGCTGTTAATATCCGCCAGGACTCTGATAAGTTGGTCCAGGCGGTCATTAAGTTGGTCCAGGCGGTCATTGATGCCATTAATGCCGGAAACAATGTCATGCTGCGTCTGCAGGACAGCTGTCGTCAGTACACGGCCAGGACGGACATCAGCTGCTGGCGGGTGGGGTGCGCTGGAGGTGCGGACATCAGCTGCTGGCGGGTGGGGTGCGCTGGAGGTGCGGACATCAGCTGCTGGCGGGTGGGGTGCGCTGGAGGTGCGGACATCAGCTGCTGGCGGGTGGGGTGCGCTGGAGGTGCGCGTGGTGCCAGACGTTCCAGGGACACTGGAGGAGCTTCCAACGTCTGAGCCAGCAGACTGCGTGTCTTCCGTTCCATCCTCTGATGGCAAAATAAAATGTGCATGTGAATAAAATATAACTGAATCCCATGACTGAATGATTGTTATTCTTATAGTAACCGGTATGGAAACAAGATATTTATGGCATTTAGAATTAACACTGACTTATTTACTTACTGCGACTGTCCGAATCCCCCACATGCGGATCCACCACACCTGTGAGGGCCGTGTCGCCCACTATGCTGGCAACCCTCCGGTCGAATGGAGTGATGTCGTCATCTCCTGTCCCCCCGCCTGTCATGGACACACTCTGGCGATGGGCAGCTGTCCTCCGTTTCACATCCCCCTTGATGTCCGACCACTTCTTCTTCAGTTCTGCCACTGTTCGCTGCTCTGACCCCACAGCATTTACAGCTTCACACAGGCTGTCCCACTCATGCCTTTTGCGCTTCGCTGTAACGCCAGAGGACAGCGTGCCAAACAATACGTTTTTCCGTGCCTCTACCTCACTCAGAAGTGTCTCCTGTTCACAGTCCGTGAAGTTCCTCTTTTTTGCACGTTTCGCCATGATTTGCAATGGAGCAGAGACGACATCCCGCCGGTGCAGAGCATATTTAAATGAATTTGCATATTTATATGGGGGCGTGTCAAAGGCGGAGTCGCCACACTCTCATGTGCGCCCAATTCCAAGTTGATTGTGATGTACAAAAGCAATGTGCGTGGATTGCGGCGTACGCACAGTTTGATACATCTGGATTTTTTTGTGCGTACAGACTTTTCTGGATTTGACCGTACGTCACTTTTCAGTAGGAAATCCACGCAAGTCTTTGTACATGAGGCTCCTGGTTCATCAGGCATGCTTCTGTTTGGTGTCCCGGTTTGCCGAGGAGGTTCTGCACCGGTCCGCCTGGCGGGGAACAAATCTGTTCTTACTCCAGGCGTGTTCAGTCCGAGGTGGAGCCGGCGGTGGTCTCTGCCGGTGCTCGACCTCGTACGCTGGCCGCTTTTGCGGTGGGGCACGTGTGGCTGAGTGCTGTCAAGGCTGCGGTGCTCTACTCCCAGCTGATTCCCTGAGGGGGGAGAAGGTTCTCCTGGGGATGCCCACCCGGAGAGCTTCAGCTTGTTTGCGCCTCTGGTCCAGCCTGGTCTGAATTCGATCGAGCGCTTTTCCAAAAAGCCCTGTCGGTTCTATTGAATGGTGGAGAAAAGGAATTTTCTGTCCCTCCGGTAGGTCAGTCAGGGTCATCCACAGATGGCGTATTGCGATGACCACTTCTGCCTTTCCCCTGCCCCGAGCAACAGCTGTTGCCCCTATCATGCGGAGCACAAAGTCTGTTGCCCTGCGGGCTTCATCCAGCAGCTCGGTGGCAGCTTGCTTGTCTGTCGTTACCTGGAGCTCCTGTAGTTTTTCAGCCAGGTAAGCTTGCATAATTGCGGACGCATTCATCGCGCACGCTGCGAGGCCCTGAGCCCTGTAGCACTTCTTGAGCAGAGATGCCGAGGCTCGACAGGCTTTGCTGAGGAGAGTTGGTTTTGTCCCGGGTGACTTAGGAGCCAGATGAGACGCCAACGTGTCCTCAATTTGAGGCACGTTGGCTATTCCCACCTCATCCATCCCGTCCACGTCGAGAAACTGTGAGAGCGGTAACAGCATGGGTGCCCTGGGCTGAGACCAGGTGCGAGTCAGTTCTGTGAGGAAGTCTGGGAAGACGGGCATCCTTTGCCACGTGGCGGCCTGCTGCTTTGAATAAAAATTATTTCCTGCCAACCTCGTGACTTGTTGATGAGTTGGAGGCTCCGGCCATGGGATCTGCAGCATATCCGCTGCTCTGTGACACAAGTCGAACAGAGCGGGGATGGAAAAGTTTGTCTCAGGGAGCACAGGTACCGGGGTGCGGGAGAGGTCTTCTCCCTGTTCCCCGTACCCGACGTCGGCCTCGTCCGCAGAAAATTCACCTGAGGCTGAAATCGAGATCTCGTCCTCGTTCATCATGCCTCGAGTGTCAAAGTCGACAGTTAAGTCCACCATGGGGGCCAGCACATCTGGGCTGTCGCCCCATTCGACTCGGGTGCTGTCATCCAAAGCCATGCTCTCGAGCTCCGGCGTGGGAGTCAGAGGCTCAGTGGTGTCCGGGTCTGCCGGCCCCGCCGCAGCCCCCATAGCCTTGGTGACGAAGTCCGCCCGGTGCCTCCTCACCGCCTCCAGCATCTGGCTGCAGTGTGGGCAAAAGTCGGGTGCATCCAGCGCCATGTTCGCGTGCAGTATACCCAAGCAGACGGGACAGGCCTCATGGGTGTCCGTCGCTGAGAGGGAAAAACCGCATCCGCTGGGGCAGGCGCGCGAGGTCGGACTCGCCGCTCTGCTGGTCTTTTTTGGAAGTCTTGTCTTTCGCTTTCCTTTCTCCGGAGGCATGTCCGAGATAAGGCGAGCGAGTCCTTCCAAGATCCTTTTTCTTCTGATTTGAGACGTCTCCTCCGTCGCGTCGCTTTCGCTGGCTAGCCTTGCTACGAGTTAGCAGAGGTAGCGGTGTGACGCAGTTTGCGCCGTCGAGCGAAGCAGTCTGCGGAAAGAGGAGAAGAAAAAACTTAGGTTAAGGAAAAATGTGCCGGACTAGCTTTCGCTAGCCCAGCAGTACGCAGGAATAATTCTCTGTACGCTCTGTGTAGGGAGCAAGCTCACCTCTGGTCGAGCGATGAAGCAACAGAGAAGTCCCGCGAAGAGAGAGAGTTCAGGTTTAAGCGAGGTGAAGGGCAATAAGAGATCGATGGATGGGCGTCAGCGGCTTAAGTACTCAGAGGGCGTGGCCTCTGGCGCAACGCTGACGCCCCTGCCGTAAAGGCGTGATTGTATTCCTTCAGGTTAAACTACGCGGGCGCAATTTCCCATAGTGATATATTGCACCAAGTGACAAGACTGATAAGGGAACAAGAGTTATAATAAATATAACAAGAGTTATAATAAATATAACAACAATTATAATAAATATAACAAAAATATAATGAGATATAATAAATAAAACAACAGGTATAATAAATATAACAACAGTTATGTAAATAACAGCAGTTATAATAAACATATCAAGAGTTATAATAAACATAACAAGAGTTATAATAAATATAACGAGTTATAATAAATAGAACAACAGTTATATAAATAACAGCACTTAATAATGATCAATTTGACTTGGTCATTTTAAAAGTACTGTATCTGCATGATGAATAAGTGTGGGCACCCCTGATCTATTGTCCCTAGATGTGAGTAGAGTGTTGTTTGACAGGTGTTTGTCTCTAATTGTCCCTGTGATGGATGTGGCCTGTCCAGGGTGTACCCTGTCTCTCGCAAAGTGACTGCTGGACATGGGCACCCACGCAACCCAAGTAATAAAAGGAGTAAAGATATTAGATGGATGGACTCTAATTCCCACATGGTCAGGATTATACATACCAGCACAAATATAAGCAACAACATTTAGTAAAATGTGCCTTAGCAAGTTGCACCTCAACCACAGGCGTCCCGTGGCAGAATTCTGTCTGATTTGTGTCTGCTCTACTTGGCAGAATTGAGTGACATGATCTGTTATTTGTGTGTTGATCCCACATGCAGACAGAAAAAAATAAAGGAGAATGTTTATTTAATGAAATAAGGCTGACATGACAACAAAACTTATGTTTAATAAAGATTGTGATGAGGTGATTAGAATCACAGACAGGAGCAGTGAAGAAACTAAATGGAACAAAATGCAGATTCCCACAGGTAGTTTGTTTGGTTTCCTGCACTTTGAAGCATAGTTCACAATTTTTCAGTTTGTTTGAGGTAGAGGTTTTGGGAAGTTATCCCAGAAGCTTAATTTTAGCCAGTTTTATCCAATCAGAAACCAGTTTGGATGTTTGGCATTGTTGTCCTATGTGTCCATGTTTCAACCACGTAGCTGTCAATTAAAGGTGGCATTGAGTTATTTAGAGGTAGTCCTCCTTCTGTCTTATTCCATTCACTTTGTGCATTAATAATAATAATAATAATAATGCATTTTATTTGGTAGCGGCTTTCAAAGCACTCAAGGACACTTTACAGCATTAAAAACACAATAAAAACAGTATAAAATAACTATATACCGGTAAAAAGAAAAATTAAAATAAATTAATCAATCATTACACCAGTGCCACAGCATGATGCCACCACTACCATGCTTGACAGTACAGTGTTCTTATGTTTGAAATCTTTCACTCGACTCCTCCGGACACTTCTTGTCATTGTAGTCAAATAGCTCACAATCCTTGCCTCGTCTGACGATTAAACCTTCCTTCTGGAAGCGTTTGACTTGTTGCTGTGGACAGAGGTCAGGTCAGAATCTGACCAGCTCCTTTCACTTCCATTTAAAAAGAACTTCATCTGAACACGTGCAGCGATGCTCCTCCCTGCCGGCCTCCAGCTTTGTGCACACTAAACAGTCATTTGATTTGATTTGATGTTTATTCATTCATTTTAAAAGAACAATACAAGACAATTTCATCTACAAGAATACAAGTAGGATAAAATGAAGGGAGCAGAAAGAAGATGAAATCTTATTATATCTGCCCCTTATTTCACAGTTTGTTCAACCAATGATAACCTTCAAACTACATCACAAAATGAATAATTCTACTTAATTTTACTAACTGTAATACACAAACTACATCACAAAATGAATAATTCTACTTAATTTATCTAACTGTAATACACAAACTACATCACAAAATGAATAATTCTACTTAATTTTTCTAACTGTAATACACAAACTACATCATTCTAACTGTAATACACAAACTACATCAGAAAATGAATAATTCTACTTAATTTTTCTAACTGTAATACACAAACTACATCAGAAAATGAATAATTCTACTTAATTTTTCTAACTGTAATACACAAACTACATCACAAAATGAATAATTCTACTTAATTTTTCTAACTGTAATACACAAACTACATCATTCTAACTGTAATACACAAACTACATCAGAAAATGAATAATTCTACTTAATTTTTCTAACTGTAATACACAAACTACATCACAAAATGAATAATTCTACTTAATTTTTCTAACTGTAATACACAAACTACATCACAAAATGAATAACTCTACTTAATTTTTCTAACTGTAATACACAAACACACTAAGCTACATCATCAGTCAACATAAGTGTAATACACAAACACACTAAGTTACATCATATATAGTTTTTGAGCAAGTCCTTTTTGACCTTTTTCTTAAATGTATACATTGATTTTGCATTTTTAACATCACTCTCCAGAGCATTCCACAATCGAACTCCCTGAATTGAGGTAGACCGTCCCTTTAAGCTGGTTCTGAATTGTGGTTTGATGAATATCTCTGTCCCTTTGAGATTGTAATAACTTTGTCTTTTTATAAAATTTCTTTGGATATTTAAAGCTGGGGTATGTAAGATTGTAATGTAGTCTGTAACTTTTCAAACAATATATATTTTAACATATTTCTTCACTCTGTCACTAGATTGATGTTAGAGAGGTAATCTCTGAAAAAAACTAAAAAAAATATTGTCCCCTTGCTTCTCCAGGTGGTAAATAAGCATTTCTAAAAAGAAAAAGTGACCCGCCATTTTCCAGCCAATAAAAACAAAGTTTGTAACCAGCCAATAAAAACCGAGCTTGAATTCGAATCAGCCAATAAAAACAGAGCTTGAATTTGAATTTTAACAGACCACAAGGGGGCAGAGCCATATATGGCTCTGAGGGGGAGGGATCAGAATGCTTTGCTTGTTGAAATTTTTTCTAAGTGCTGATGTTCTACAGAAACTGCAGACTCCACCTTTAAAGGTAATGTGTTATTATGAGCCCTATACATAACTGATAAAATACTATATTCTACCAATTCCTGGAATTTCAATAAATTTAGCTGAAGAAACAAGGTGTTTGATGGGTGACTGAAATGTTTTCTGGTGATTACTCTTACAGCTCTCTTTTGTAAAAGTCATGGTGCAAAGATGTGATTAGACAAAGCTAATTACAGATGTTTTTTTTTTAAATGGGTCATTAAACCAAGTTATTTTAGCCTAATGTATAGTAAAATTGTGTACGAGCACAAACACCATCAGCAACAACTTGGAAGCGGAGGCTGGTGTTAGACAGAGCCTGGACTGAAACCAGAGCTCTTTGTTAGTCATCAGGAAACTGTCGAGTGCTTGTAAACACCTTTGTGCTGTAAACTGAATGCAGCCAAAGGACCTTGATGAGGTTTAGAGAAGAAAACAGACATACAGTAATGAACAGTATTACCGTATTTTCCGGTGTATAGGTCGCACCTTTTTATGGTTTTTTCAAGGCCTGCGACCTATACACCAGTGCGACCTATTTATGGATTTTTTTTCATATTTTTAGACCAATTTTTGGCTGAGTTATGGCCCTTTTTCCCTGTTGCATAAAATGGTGCAGTACCAGTTTCGGCCACCAGGGGGCAGTGCAAGTGCAGTACCAGTTTCGGCCGCTATGATCGCTAAAGAGGCCTGTACCAGTATTCTGCTTTATTTACAGATTTATTTGGGTGTAGCTGTAACTGTCAAAGTGCATTTCAATCAGCTGCACCTCCAGATGCTGCATATTTCAGCTCACAGTCAGCTCCACCTCCAGATAATAATAATAATAATGAATTCCATTTATAATGCACTTTTCATTAATAAAAATCTCAAAGTGCTACAAAGTGTAACAAAGCAAAGATCAAAATGAAACAAGTGATAAAATCAAATAAAATCAATAATAATATCGACTAAGATCAAAGATAAAATCATGTGGATGCAGATTAGGCTTGCTTAAAAAATAAATAAAATAAAACAAGTGATAAAATCTAGTAAAATATAATAAAATTGCTGCAGCTATCCTGCACTGGTTTCCACAGCAGCTGCAACTCTGAGCAGATCACCTTCAGCTGCAACTGATTTGTCATTTATTAACAAAAATTAAAGTGAGACACAGTCTTACAAAAAAGGCAGCCAACAAACATTTTTTTAGGAGTCTGTAGTTTAATTTTAATGATGTTGGTGGTATTTACATTTTGAAATAAGCTGATTTGTAATAATTTATTAACAAATATCAAAGTGAGACACAGTTTTACAAAAAAGGCAGCCAACAAACATTTTTTTAGGAGTCTGTAGTTTAATTTTAATGATGTTGGTGGTATTTACATTTTGAAATAAGCTGATTTGTAATAATTTATTGACAAAAATTAAAGTGAGACACAGTCTTACAAAAATGGCAGCTAACAAATGTAGGTGCGACCTAGGTGCGACCTATACACCGGTGCGACCTATACACCGGTGCGACCTATTTACGGATTTTTCCAGTTTATTGATAAATATTAGACACTGCGACCTATACACAGGTGCGACCTATACACCAGAAAATACGGTACACGCCTGTCACACAGTGTTGCTGTTCTTGTGAGCTTCGTGTTTACTCTGAATTATTCACCAGAACAGGAAAAAAAAAAGCCACATGTGGTTTAAGTCATCATTTTCTAATATTCTGCTCACATGCTGGGAGGAACGTGGCAGCTGTGGTTCAGTCAGAGACTGTAATGTCCTTTTCTCCACAAGATGGTGGTGCGGTCCAAATATGATGTGAAGCTTTCTTTACCACGAGGTATTGAAATGTCTTTTCAGTGTGGTTATGAACAATGAACTTACACAAAAAAAATGAAAATAGATTTAAAAAATAGCCTGAAATAATAATAATTAAAAAAAACACTATTGAAAAGCGGTGTGTGACTCTTTGTTTGAACTAATCCTCTCAGAAGCCAAATACTCGTCTGTGTATGGGAAACATACACAGATAACAGAAAAGGACATTATTATTATTAATTAATTAAGATCCACATGTGTTGACAATCTAGGTACTAAATGATTTAAGTAAAACGCTCTCTGTTAGGTACAGTTTGCTACTGTGATGGACCCCCCCTTGCCTTCAGAGCTACAAGGTGTTGCAAACATCAATCAGAGGTTTTGGTTCAGGTTGTTGACATCACACAGCTGCTGCAGCCATGATGTCTCCTGCTCCACCACACTTGCTCAATTGTAATGAGATTTGGTGTTTGTGGAGGTCGACCCTTCAGACCAGGCAATTTCTTACTGTCCAATTTGAGTGAGTCTGTGCGAACTGTTTGGTTTTCTCCTTCCTTTTGTCCATTGGACAGGGGCGGCACCTGGTGAGGTGCTGCTGCAGCACATCTGCTTCAGGGCTGGACATGTTGCGTGTTCAGGGATGGTGTTCTGCAAACACTGGTTGGAATGAGTCGTTGTTTTTTTAAATTAAAGTCTTCCACCACACACACACACACTCCCACACCGGATCAGTCACACATATATAAATGAATTAAAATGAATTCCACATACAGGTAGTCCTCGACTTACGACGGTTTCAAGTTACGACGTTTCGCGGTTATGACGCATCTCCCGTAAAAAAATTAAAATACTGTATATATGGTGGCCGGGTTTTTACCCATGGAGCCCGGCCGGGCACAGCCCGAAGAGGAGACGTGGGTCCCCCTTCCCATGGGCTCACCACCTGTGGGAGGGGCCAAAGGGGTCGGGTGCAATGTGAGATGGGTGGTGGCCGAGGGCGGGGACCCTGGCGGTCTGATCCTCGGCTACAGAAGCTGGCCATTGGGACATGGAATGTCACCTCTCTGGTGGGGAAGGAGCCTGAGCTAGTGTGTGAGGTTGAGAGTTTCCGGCTAGAAATAGTCGGACTCACCTCAACGCATGGCTCTGGCTCTGGAACCAGTTTCCTTGAGAGGGGTTGGACACTCTTCCACTCTGGAGTTGCCCCTGGTGAGAGGCGCCGAGCAGGAGTGGGCATACTGGTTGCCCCCCATCTTGGTGCCTGTACGTTGGGGTTCACCCCGGTGAACGAGAGGGTAGCCTCCCTTCGCCTACGTGTGGGGGGACGGGCTCTGACTGTTGTTTGTGCCTATGCACCAAACGGCAGCTCAGACTACCCACCCTTTTTGGAGTCCTTGGAGGGGGTATTGGAGAGTGCGCCTCCTGGGGACTCCCTTGTTCTACTGGGGGACTTCAACGCTCACGTGGGCAATGACAGTGAGACCTGGAGGGGTGTGGTTGGGAGGAACGGCCCCCCTGATCTGAACCAGAGTGGTGTTCTGTTGTTGGACTTCTGTGCTCGTCATGGATTGTCCATAACGAACACCATGTTTAAGCATAAGGGTGTCCATATGTGCTCTTGGCACCAGGACACCCTAGGTCGCAGTTCGATGATCGACTTTGTTGTCGTCTCATCTGATCTGCGGCCGCATGTCTTGGACACTCGGGTGAAGAGAGGGGCGGAGCTGTCAACTGACCACTACCTGGTGGTGAGTTGGCTCCGATGGTGGGGGAGGATGCCGGTCAGACCTGGCAGACCCAAACGTATTGTGAGGGTCTGCTGGGAACGTCTGGCAGAGTCTCCCATAAGACGGAGCTTTAACTCCCACCTCCGGGAGAGCTTTGAACACGTTCCGAGGGAGGCGGGGGACATGGAGTCCGAGTGGGCCGTGTTCCGCGCCTCTATTGTCGAGGCAGCTTATCGGAGCTGTGGCCGCAAGGTTGTTGGTGCCTGTCGTGGTGGCAACCCTCGAACCCGGTGGTGGACACCGGCAGTGAGGGATGCTGTCAGGCTGAAGAAGGAGTCCTATTGGGCCTTTTTGGCTTGTGGGACCCCGGAAGCAGCTGATAGGTACCGGCAGTCCAAGCGGCATGCGGCTCGGGTGGTTGCTGAGGCAAAAACTCGGGCGTGGGAGGAGTTCGGAGAGGCCATGGAGAATGACTTCCGTACGGCTTCGAGGCGATTCTGGTCCACCATCCGGCGTCTCAGGGGGGGAAAGAGGTACGCGACCAACACCATTTATGGTGGGGGTGGCGTGCTGCTGACCTCAACTCGGGATGTTGTGAGTCGGTGGGCGGAATACTTCGAAGACCTCCTCAATCCTACTGGCACGTCTTCCACTGAGGAAGCGGAGCCTGGGGACTTTGGGTCGGGTTCTCCGATCTCTGGTGCTGAGGTCGCCGAGGTGGTTAAAAAGCTCCGCGGTGGCAAGGCTCCGGGGGTGGATGAGATTCGCCCGGAGTTCCTTAGGGCTCTGGATGTTGTAGGGTTGTGTTGGCTTACGCGACTCTGCAATATCGCGTGGACATCGGGGGCAGTTCCCTTGGATTGGCAGACTGGGGTGGTGGTTCCCCTATTCAAAAAGGGGGACCGTAGGGTGTGTTCCAACTATAGGGGGATCACACTCTTAAGCCTCCCTGGTAAGGTCTATTCAGGGGTTCTGGAGAGGAGGGTCCGTCGGATAGTCGAACCTCGGATTCAGGAGGAGCAGTGTGGTTTTCGTCCTGGTCGTGGAACACTAGACCAGCTCTACACCCTCAGCAGGGTCCTGGAGGGTGCGTGGGAGTTTGCCCAACCAGTTTACATGTGCTTTGTGGACTTGGAGAAGGCATTCGACCGCGTCCCTCGGGGGGTTCTGTGGGGGTACTCCGGGAGTATGGGGTACCAGGCCCTTTGATAAGGGCTGTTAGGTCCCTGTACGACCGGTGTCAGAGCTTGGTCCGCATTGCCGGCAGTAAGTCAGGCTCGTTTCCGGTGAGAGTTGGACTCCGCCAAGGTTGCCCTTTGTCACCGATTCTGTTCATAACTTTTATGGACAGAATTTCTAGGCGCAGCCAAGGTGTTGAGAGGATCCGTTTTGGTGACCTTAGAATCGCTTCTCTGTTTTTTGCAGATGATGTGGTCCTACTGGCTTCATCAGTTCGTGATTTACAACTTTCACTGGAGCGGTTTGCAGCCGAGTGTGATG
>JBBPBX010029531.1:22033-35817 GCA_038048925.1 Garcialebias charrua
CTCTGTTCAAAAATTTCCTAAGTTCCAGCGTATTCCAGAAATTACATACTGAACCTTTAATGAAGGAAAAAAATAGTTAATTTCCTACTGGGAGCTGGTGAAGCCTTCCTCCGTCTGTTAGCATGTTAGCTCATTGTTCCTCCAAGCTCTGCAGCTGCCTGTACTTTTCCACTGCTTTACGCGGTCCAGAGCTTTACAGTAAGGTCTGTTAGCATGTTAGCTCGTTGCTCCTCCGGTCCAGAACATTTTCTGCCGTCAAGCTCCGTTGCTTATGCCGTCAAACCGGAAGTAAAACTAGAACTCGGCTTTTCAAAATAAAAAATTCAAAGTATTTTTTTTAAACGGGAGATACGTGACATAACCATGAATCGTCGTAACTCGAGACAGTCCTATATATACAGGTTTGTATTTTTGGTACGTATTTTTGATAACACTCCTATTAAGCATAAAAGACTTATCGTAGTGTTCTTAGTAAGGTTTAAAATTGTTAATAATCTCAGGTTTCTCCCTAAAGTTATTTAGGTGTTTTTTGTCGGTTGGTTGTGAGCCTCCACTTGCTTTGTTAGTGTAAGAAGACTTTAACTTGACAATCGCCTCAAAAATGCAAAAAATGCCTAAAAAAAATACCCAAATTAAATTAGAAGCTGTTCTTGAACCCTTTAGAGTACAAGCAAAAGCTTGGTGTCTTTGTAAAGATAACACTTTGAATTTTTTGTTTCAGCAGTCAAATTTGTTGTATCTGTTATTATTTTGTATTTATTTAAGTGAGAACACACAGAAATCAAGCATTTTTTTGCCTCGCCTGAAAATGTTTATATTTGTCAAGCACCTGCAGACTGACACAAGAAGATATGGACTGGAAATTGATATGAGCCTAAAGAGTGAAGTCTTTACTATGACAGGTTCAAATTTGAAGTCAATAGCATAAAAATTGAGAATTTTGTGCCTGTTTATTTATGTGCATGTTCAGGCGGACCTCAAACCTATCCAAAGCTATCCAAACTGTGCCAAATGGGTAACACCAACTTCAAAAGTCTGTAACTTCTGAATACTTCAACATACAGACTTCAGTGAGGGCTCTATTGAAAGCTTACATCAAGGGGAACCCTGTTCCATTCCTAGATTTACTCTCAAACTGATTGAAATAACTGTAAAAGATGAAAAACAGAGTAAAATGTTCTTTTTGTTAGTGTGCATAAAAAAGGCTCCTCAAGAATAATAATAATAATAATAATGGATTCAATTTATAACGCACTTTTCATTAGTGAAAATCTCAAAGTGCTACACACATTGAATGCTACACACATTCATGCACCGGTAGCGGAAGACTACCATGCACGTTGCTTTCCAGTCCTACCGGGAGCAACTCGGGGTTAAGTGTCTTGCCCAAGGACACAACGACACATGGTGTGGGGAACCGGGATTCGAACCGCCAACCTTCCGATCGGAGGACAACTGCACCCGATCGGAACTGCAAAGAAGTACTTTTTGTAAACAAATCTTTATATATTGTAAAAAATAAACAATAAAAAACACACTCACTGCAAACTATTTACATTTTGGCCTCCTCTGCTTCCTCCTCTCCTACCTCCTCTCCTGCTGTTCTCTCACATCTCCACAGCTTCGTCTCCACAGCTAGAAGTATCATCACTGGAATCCTTCTGTCCTCCTTGATCCCTTCTAGGTAGACACTCCATGTCTGAACCAGTTTGCCTGAAGTGAAAAAGAAAAATATTGATTATGTTGAAGACAGACAGACAGACACAAAAGAAAGAAATACATGTCAGGGCGCTCGTAAGTCAGGGACTACCTGTACAGAAATAAACGGGACGGGACGGACGAAAACTCTTACTTCTTTATTCTATAACAGCAGTATAAAATAGCAGTATAAAATAGTTTTCACTTACTGCTCAAGTAATGCATCATCTTCCCCCATCGATAAAAGCTTCGACCTCAGAATCATCTCGAAGACGCCTCAGTCAAGGAGTTGTTGGACATGCCCTGGTCACTAACCTCCTTGTAATAGTTCTTGTTTATTTGTTGTTCTCACTCTTGTCTTTATTTTATTTTATTATGTCCTTGTCTATTATTTCTTTAAATGTGAGAGGTCTTAGAAATCATTTAAAATGCAAAGCCTTATTTCTTTACAAACAGACTTTTGCTTTCTTCAAGAGTCACATTCCACTTCAGAAGATGCCAACTTCTGGAGATCGCAGTGGGGATCAGATGTCTGGATGTCCTACAGGTCAGACCACTCAGCCGGTGTGTCAATTTTCAAAAATTGTTTTAATGGAAATGTTGTAATCTCAGAATGTGATAAAGAAGGTCACTATGTAATACTTGTGGTGGAAACAGCAAATCGTAGTTTAATCTTGGTTAATGTCTATGGTTTTAATAACCACCAGGAGAATTCTGTCTTTATAGACAAAATAGAAGACCGCTTATTACATTATTCATCTAAATATCCAAATTTTTATGTTATCATTGGAGGAGACTTTAATATTGTCCCGAGCAATCTTAATGATAGGTGGCCCCCAAGACAAGATAGCAGCTCTCATTATAATTATCTAAACCTTTTCACTGAAAGACATGGTCTAATTGACATCGGGAGAAAAACACATCAATTTCAAAAATAATATACTTGGTCTAATAAATCTTTATCAAGCCAATCGAGGATTGACTATTGGCTCATCTCTAAAGAAATAAGTAACGGGGTAGTAAGCATTATTCCTTCACCTCTATCTGATCATAAAGCTATTTATACAGTATTAGTATCCCTTTAACATTAGCTTCTAATCATTTTAAATCTTTCCACTGGAAGCTTAACAGCTGCATCCTCAACCGTTGCTGCTCTAATATCCAATAATATCCAAACAGGTTTCCTTCTGTATTTTGAAAATGTTCTGTTTGGTATCTTAGATTTCAAGACGAAAGACTCTTCTCACATATTTATTATAAATTTGATCTTGTTTCTTGCTAATTTCCACATTCATAAAAGTAAAATAATGCATAGGAAACCCTTTTTTGATCTCTTTGTAATGGATGTAAAACTGTATCTTGACTCAATCTCAGAATCAAATAACAAAAAGGCTATAAAAACAAGAAATATCTTTAAAGAATACAACTTAACTCTGTAACTCGCATTTATTTATTTCTGTATCTTTGTTTTATTTTTTGTTTGCTTCATTTTTTCTTCTTTTTTATATTTTTATTGTTCTTGTGTGTATACTTTAAATTGTTGTATTTGAAGTAAAGTTATTAAAAAAATTAAAAAAATTCCATCATCTCCATCATAGCAACAGTAAACATACGTTTAGCATTTTATGAATTTTGGCCCTGTCGCCATTTAGTTTTACTAACTTCAACGCAAAAAAAACATTAAAACATTAAAACTAAACAAAAAAGGTTGTGTTTTCAAATCCTGCCAACCAGTATTAAATTCTACACTTTTTCCAGGAGAATTGTGACTTTTTAAATTTATTATTACATGATTTTACTTTTAGACCCAACAGTTGTTAAATATTTATCTGTTTAGCTTTAATGAATTAATGTAACTTCTCACCTTAATTGGAATCAACAGTGTTACCCTATTTTTTTTTCCAAAAATTAGTGTTTTTTCCATCCATCCATCCATCCATCTTCTTCCGCTTATCCGGGGTCGGGTCGCGGGGGTAGCAGCCTAAGTAGGGAGGCCCAGACTTCCCTCTCCCCAGCCACTTGGAGCAGCTCCTCCGGGGGAATCCCAAGGCGTTCCCAGGCCAGCCGAGAAACATAGTCCCTCCAGCGCGTCCTGGGTCTTCCTCTGGGTCTCCTCCCGGTGGGACATGCCCGGAACACCTCACCAGGGAGGCGTCCAGGAGGCATCCTAACCAGATGCCCGAGCCACCTCAACTGGCTCCTCTCGATGTGGAGAAGCAGCGGCTCTACTCCGAGTCCCTCCCGGATGACTGAGCTTCTCACCCTATCTCTAAGGGAGAGTCCAGCCACCCTGCGGAGAAAACTCATTTCAGCCGCTTGTATCCGAGATCTTGTTCTTTCGGTCATAACCCAAAGCTCATGACCATAGATGAGGGTGGGAACGTAGATCGATCGGTAAATTGAGAGCTTTGCCTTTTGACTCAGCTCTCTCTTCACCACGACAGACCGGTACAGCGCCCGCTTCACTGCGGACGCTGCACCTATCCGCCTATCGATCTCACGCTCCAGTTTTCCCTCATTCGTGAACAAGATCCCGAGATACTTAAACTCCTCCACTTGGGGCAGGACCTCCTCCCCGACCCGGAGAGGGCATGCTACCCTTTTCCGGCTCAAGACCATGGCCTCGGATTTGGAGGAACTGATCCTCATCCCGGCCGCATCACACTCGGCTGCAAACCGCTCCAGTGAAAGTTGTAAATCACGAACTGATGAAGCCAGTAGGACCACATCATCTGCAAAAAACAGAGAAGCGATTCTAAGGTCACCAAAACGGATCCTCTCAACACCTTGGCTGCGCCTAGAAATTCTGTCCATAAAAGTTATGAACAGAATCGGTGACAAAGGGCAACCTTGGCGGAGTCCAACTCTCACCGGAAACGAGCCTGACTTACTGCCGGCAATGCGGACCAAGCTCTGACACCGGTCGTACAGGGACCTAACAGCCCTTATCAAAGGGCCTGGTACCCCATACTCCCGGAGTACCCCCCACAGAACCCCCCGAGGGACGCGGTCGAATGCCTTCTCCAAGTCCACAAAGCACATGTAAACTGGTTGGGCAAACTCCCACGCACCCTCCAGGACCCTGCTGAGGGTGTAGAGCTGGTCCAGTGTTCCACGACCAGGACGAAAACCACACTGCTCCTCCTGAATCCGAGGTTCGACTATCCGACGGACCCTCCTCTCCAGAACCCCTGAATAGACCTTACCAGGGAGGCTTAAGAGTGTGATCCCCCTATAGTTGGAACACACCCTACGGTCCCCCTTTTTAAATAGGGGAACCACCACCCCAGTCTGCCAATCCAAGGGAACTGCCCCCGATGTCCACGCGATATTGCAGAGTCGCGTAAGCCAACACAACCCTACAACATCCAGAGCCCTAAGGAACTCCGGGCGAATCTCATCCACCCCCGGAGCCTTGCCACCGCGGAGCTTTTTAACCACCTCGGCGACCTCAGCACCAGAGATCGGAGAACCCGACCCAAAGTCCCCAGGCTCCGCTTCCTCAGTGGAAGACGTGCCAGTAGGATTGAGGAGGTCTTCGAAGTATTCCGCCCACCGACTCACAACATCCCGAGTTGAGGTCAGCAGCACGCCACCTCCACCATAAATGGTGTTGGTCTCGTACCTCTTTCCCCCCCTGAGACGCCGGATGGTGGACCAGAATCGCCTCGAAGCCGTACGGAAGTCATTCTCCATGGCCTCTCCGAACTCCTCCCACGCCCGAGTTTTTGCCTCAGCAACCACCCGAGCCGCATGCCGCTTGGACTGCCGGTACCTATCAGCTGCTTCCGGGGTCCCACAAGCCAAAAAGGCCCAATAGGACTCCTTCTTCAGCCTGACAGCATCCCTCACTGCCGGTGTCCACCACCGGGTTCGAGGGTTGCCACCTCGACAGGCACCAACAACCTTGCGGCCACAGCTCCGATAAGCTGCCTCGACAATAGAGGCGCGGAACACGGCCCACTCGGACTCCATGTCCCCCGCCTCCCTCGGAACGTGTTCAAAGCTCTCCCGGAGGTGGGAGTTAAAGCTCCGTCTTACGGGAGACTCTGCCAGACGTTCCCAGCAGACCCTCACAATACGTTTGGGTCTGCCAGGTCTGACCGGCATCCTCCCCCACCATCGGAGCCAACTCACCACCAGGTAGTGGTCAGTTGACAGCTCCGCCCCTCTCCTCACCCGAGTGTCCAAGACATGCGGCCGCAGATCAGATGAGACGACAACAAAGTCGATCATCGAACTGCGACCTAGGGTGTCCTGGTGCCAAGAGCACATATGGACACCCTTATGCTTAAACATGGTGTTCGTTATGGACAATCCATGACGAGCACAGAAGTCCAATAACAGAACACCACTCTGGTTCAGATCAGGGGGGCCGTTCCTCCCAACCACACCCCTCCAGGTCTCACTGTCATTGCCCACGTGAGCGTTGAAGTCCCCCAGTAGAACAAGGGAGTCCCCAGGAGGCGCACTCTCCAATACCCCTCCAAGGACTCCAAAAAGGGTGGGTAGTCTGAGCTGCCGTTTGGTGCATAGGCACAAACAACAGTCAGAGCCCGTCCCCCCACACGTAGGCGAAGGGAGGCTACCCTCTCGTTCACCGGGGTGAACCCCAACGTACAGGCACCAAGATGGGGGGCAACCAGTATGCCCACTCCTGCTCTGGCGCCTCTCACCAGGGGCAACTCCAGAGTGGAAGAGTGTCCAACCCCTCTCAAGGAAACTGGTTCCAGAGCCAGAGCCATGCGTTGAGGTGAGTCCGACTATTTCTAGTCGGAACTTCTCAACCTCACACTGTAAATGATTTTCGTTGTTTTTACAGTAAATTTACTGTTTTTACAGTAAATTTACTGTATTTGCAACAGTAGCTTACTGTAAATACAGTTTACAGTAAGTTACTGTAGATTTGATTGTTTTTACATCAATATTACTGTATTATCAACAGTAAAGTACTGTATAAACATTTACAGTACCTTACTGTTGATTTGCAATGCATTATGGGTATTTTTTGTGACTACTGTAAAAAATACAGTAATGAACCAACCGCCAAAAAAAAACGGTGTTCCTCCATCTTGACACTAGAGGCCGACAGGAATATTTCGTGCTCTTGGTTATTTTTATTCTTTTTTCTGCTTAATTTATACTTTATTTTTTATTTTTTTACTATTCAACTTCTATTTGAATCATATGGGAGGCAGTTGCTTTTTGTGAAGGAGATGTTCCTGTGTTATACACCTATGATGAGATGAGACACTTCTTCTTTATCTGGTAAGTGGTAAATTTTAATATTTAAATGAAACTCCTTTTCTAGTAGGCTAGCGTAGGGCTAATGATAGCTTTAAAAAAAAACTGCTGTGATTTTGACAGGCAGCTACATCAGTTTAGTTGCTGTTTCTCCTGAGTTAAAATTTGTTAAGTCATTATGGTTTCGCGGAATAAATGTTATAATCTGCAAGCTATAGCAAGACGCAGATTACAAACAAACTCCTTGTTAGCATTATTAATGCTTAGCGGTTCCAATGGACACACAAGTCTAACATCCGGAATGTTCACACAGCAGGCAAATGCGAAATCTGATTTTTTTTTTCACTCCATGTGACCAATAGCTGCGTTCCCATGCCTTTTCAGTATGTTACCGAATCGGATACATATCTGATATTTTTTCAAAGTGACTACTGTACTACACTCTTAACGGTCAAGAAGACACATTTCATCCGACTTTTTGAGGTGGGGGTGAGCGGATCGGTACACACTAACCTCGAGTCATGCTGTTTAAATCTGTAGCTCTGCACGTCCAGCTAACAGTCTAATTGTTTTTTCCCCTAGTTTTTAAATTACTGATCAATCTTAATTAAATGCCCACTATTTGTTTATTCTATATCCTCTTATTGTTCAGGTTTCCATCACCCAGGCAGATGCTGAGACACTTATCTCCCTCCCCAGCACACCAAGACTAATCCTGCTAGGTAAGATTGTTAGATTTTTAATGTACAAATCAGATGTTTAGTGCAATATTAAGCATAACCTACACATTTTTTGTAAACAGTAAAGTGTGATATTTAAATGTCTGTTTTAGGAGAATCACTTCTGACCACAAAGAAGTGGATGCTGGCCCTGGAGGGTAATGTAGTCATTGAGCCAGGTCCTCTTCAGGTGGACTTCACCTCGGCCTTGGCTGTTCTTTTTGCATCTTTTTATGTTTTCAACATCGAGTACCAAGAGGATGCTGCCTCAACCTTAGAGTTCATTCAAAGGTCAGTAATGTTCATCAATTAAATAATAATGAATAATTATGCTTTGGAGTGCTACTGGACATTTAGCATCTTTACCAGCTGGTGAACTAAGTTGTGTACATTCTGTTTTTTTTTTTAAGGGATCCACAATTACCGTATTCTCCGGCCTATAAGTCACACCAGTCCAATTATGTCCAATGAAGTGGAAAAATCCAAGTATAAGTCACACCGGCCTATAAGTCGCACCTCACGGCACAAAACGAGCATGCGCAGCAACAACAGACCTAAAGTGCAGCAAATAGACCTGCATCTCTTTGATTTTTAAAGATAAACACATAAAAAATATATTTTTGTTAGCTGACATTACAGTAAAAGTGTGTCTCAGTTTAACTTTTCTTGATAAATGCACTTTGACGGTTAAAAACCGTTAAACCACCAACAACCATTTTTTTGACCAAAGTAAAAAAAATCAGAAAAATCCACGTATACGTCGCACCGGCCTATAAGTCGCAGGGCTTAGAAATGTATGCAAAAGGTGCGACTTATAGGGCGGAGAATACGGTAGTTGTAACATTAAACTTTATTTGATAAACATTTATTTTAACTGTAAAATAAAGACTGTAAAAATACTGTAGGCTGTTTAGTTTTGTAGTTTAAGAATGTCATATACAGGCTGCATTTGACTTTTTGCTGCATCTTCTAAAATCCTTTGTTTGTTGTGAATGTTATTGTAAGTTGTAAAAAAGAGAGATGTTGTAAAAAAGAGAGATGTTTACTACACTTGCACAATTTTTTCAGTTTTGAGTCTCAGCAGAATTCACAGTGCACTAAATTTTAAAGAGCTATAGGCCCCGTCATATTATAGTGTATGATTAATATGCGGGCGCTGTACCGGTCTGTCGTGGTGAAGAGAGAGCTGAGTCAAAAGGCAAAGCTCTCAATTTACCGATCGATCTACGTTCCCACCCTCATCTATGGTCATGAGCTTTGGGTTATGACCGAAAGAACAAGATCTCGGATACAAGCGGCTGAAATGAGTTTTCTCCGCAGGGTGGCTGGACTCTCCCTTAGAGATAGGGTGAGAAGCTCAGTCATCCGGGAGGGACTCGGAGTAGAGCCGCTGCTTCTCCACATCGAGAGGAGCCAGTTGAGGTGGCTCGGGCATCTGGTTAGGATGCCTCCTGGACGCCTCCCTGGTGAGGTGTTCCGGGCACGTCCCACCGGGAGGAGACCCAGAGGAAGACCCAGGACGCGCTGGAGGGACTATGTTTCTCGGCTGGCCTGGGAACGCCTTGGGATTCCCCCGGAGGAGCTGCTCCAAGTGGCTGGGGAGAGGGAAGTCTGGGCCTCCCTACTTAGGCTGCTACCCCCGCGACCCGACCCCGGATAAGCGGAAGAAGATGGATGGATGGATGGATGGATGGATTAATATGACCAGAATTCACAGAAGTTTGCAAGGTTTCTATTATCTGTACAAATTATGATGCTAAAGCACAGGTGTCAAACTCTGGTCCCCTGCAAGTTTTACTTGTCTTTCTACTCCAACACACCTAATTAAATGATTGAATTAGCTCTTCAAATTCTGCAAAAGTTTGTTAATTACAGTACCCATTCATTCAAGTCAGGTGTGTAGGAGAAGGAAAACCTACAAAACATGCAGGATAGTGGCCCTCAAGGAACAGAGTTTAACACCCCTGGCACTACAGTGATAAGTACTATTGGTCCAATGATAGAAAAAAGGCCACAATAGAATGTCTTTGGAGAGAATCCCATTGCATGAAGCATATACAGTATGTGGGAAAGTCTCAAAAGTCAAATATACAAGCGAACACATCTGTGCACTTGTACAAATGTAAACAAAAACAATGTATAATGTATAATAATAATGGATAATAATAAATAATGGATTTATTAATGAAGGAGTTTGTAAAGATTCAAAACTGGTTTAGACTCAACAAATTATCATTAAATTTGGATAAAACATACTACATGATATTTAGCAATAAAAATAAATCAATAGACATTCCATTTTTTATCGATGATTCAGAAATACGCAGAGTCAATGAGGTAAAATTCTTGGGTGTTATTATTGATGATAATTTATCATGGAAACAACATATAAATTTAGTTAAAACAAAAATATCTAAATCAATTGCAGTACTTTATAGGGTTCGATATCTACTAAATGATAAATCTTTGTATCTGTTATATAATTCATTGATTGTGCCACATTTGATTTATTGTGTAAGTGTATGGGGAAAAGCATGCAAAAGCAATACAATGCCTATTTTTATTATGCAAAAAAAGATTGTGAGAATTATAACCAGAAATCATTATTGTCACCCTTCTGGTGTATTATTTTCTCAAATGAAGCTACTGAAATTCTATGATTTGGTCGATTACAACATTTTGTTACTTATGTATAGAGCACATAATAATATACTACCATCAAATATTCAAAGTTTTTTGTGAAAAGAACAAGCTGTTACAATCTTAAGGGTAAAGATGTGTTTGTTAAACCACAGTTCAGAACAAGTTTGAAGGGAAGAACTACAGTAATACAAGGCGTAACATTGTGGAATAATTTAATGCCAGTATTTAAAGAAGCTAAATCAATTTCTGTATTTAAGAAAATTGTCAAAGTTGAATTGTTAAACAAAT
Organism: Garcialebias charrua; assembly: GCA_038048925.1. Classification (NCBI taxonomy): domain Eukaryota; kingdom Metazoa; phylum Chordata; class Actinopteri; order Cyprinodontiformes; family Rivulidae; genus Garcialebias; species Garcialebias charrua. The sequence continues at coordinate 32,626 of JBBPBX010029531.1, forward strand.
ATGATTGAATGTAACTGAGTAATCCATATATTGTTGGTTAAACGAGTTATTTACTTATTTTGTTATTAGAGAGCAATTAGTTTGTATTAGATAGATAGGAGCAGATTTAATAAGATATTTTCTTCATCTGCTACCTTTTCATTTTACACCTTATATATTTTTTATTCTTTTCATTTGCTTGTCATTTGTTGTATCACATTTTGTAAAATGAATAAACTTAAATAAATAAATAAAAATAAATAAAAAAATGGAGAAAACAAAAACACAGCAACAAAATACATGTGCGTATATAGTAATAATAATTATAACCTTGCTGAAACATATACATACATATACCCATACATGCATATACGTATATATAGATATCATAGAATATGTTTTACACATATCACATAATTTCCTATTCCGAGTATGTGTTGAGCATGGGTCTCAGCCTCTACCCCAAAATTTTAGCTCATTATCTGTTAAACATACTAAGACCTCTTGGCTGTCATAACAATATTGAATAACATTGACTCTAAATGTTAATCAGTTGTAGATGTACATTCAGTGATTGCTTTGAGAGTTTAATTAAAATCCAATTTTGACTAAACATACAGACATGGACAAAAAAGTATAGTCCAGACCTAATAATAATTCTACATATTGTAATCTTGTTAGGTTAAGTGAGAAAATGTATTCATAGACAGAAAATGTATTCATAGACAAGTAATCAATGATTCATTAACTGTGTCAAAGTTGTTTCATTCAAGTCCTTGGGCTCCAGGAAGAATAATCTCTGCCTTAGCAGAGAGTAATGGGGGACCCTAAATAAAAACTAAAAGTCAAAACCAATGTAACAGTTAACTTTTTTGTTTAATTTTCATAGGTTTCTCGTCAGGATAAATCCTGAAAATTCAAAGTGTTCCTCCAAGTTCCAAGTAAGCAAGAAGACCGGAAAACTGGTTCAGAGGAAGTCTGTGGCCATGAATCCTCATGTTGCTGCCTTTGTCAAAGAATATGCAGACTATGATTGGCAAAATCATTAAGGTAAGTGTTTGGGTTTGTCATGTAAATAACAACTTTTTGTAATAATGTAGAAATTCTTGTAGGGGTTGTATTGTGCAAAATCAACATTTTTGATCTTTATATAATTGTCATTCCCTCATCAAAAACATCCCCAGAGTGTTGCTTTGACCCATTCATGCATGTTTGAGAAATTTGAATCTCCTGTGGTAGCCAAGTGTAGTGTTCTTGATGTGTCGTAACCCCAGATTCCATGAGCATAGGTGCAGCCTTTTAAGGCTATTGCTAGTGATTTTACCCCTTTGCACGCATGTGCAGCTGAAAACTGAAAACTTGTAGTCATCGCCCACCTGCTGTGTGGACCCCACCCCGGTCCATATAAATAGCGATGGGCCCAGGGTTTGACTCCCTGATAATAGCATTTTTCTTCATCTATGGGAGTCCGTCTAGCCTGGTTGATACCAGACCCATGTCCTTCACTTCGCTTTGGACTAGGCAGTGAAGGGAAATGAGAATTGAGCGGAGCTGCGTAGGAATGGCGAGGGCCAGGCTAGAGTCCGTCAGGCCCGAATCTTAAAGAGCTGCATACTCGTAGAATCTGGGGTTACAGTACATAACTAACATTATATTTCACAGGCTTCGCCCTTTAAGGCTATCGCTAGTGGGTTAATGGGCAAAGCAGGATGTAGTCTATTCCTCACTGTGTCCGTTCAGTACGACAGTTACACAACCATCTGCTTGTAATCCAAAAATGTTCAGGTCCCTTCTTCATTCATGCATAATTCCACACAGTTGAATCTGTGAGTGTGTGACATGCTGAGTAACAGAGGGACAACATTCCGTGTAAATCAAATTGTCCACAATAATGAATAAACAGGATGGAGATTTTTCTCAAAAACGTCAAAATTATCACTCTTACCAGAGGTCTGAGAGCAGAGTGTGTCAGGTATAAACTGGAGACATCACGCAGTAAAAACGGATGAATGAGCACTAGGGGTGTAAATTACCAGCTTTATCATGATACAGTATCGATTTGCTTGCATGCCGATACAATATTTCTTGATATCACAAAGTCTGTCACAATATGATTTTGTTTCTATTCGATTCACAAGTCTGTTATTGATATATTAGAATATCAAATGCCCGTCTTATTTACATATACAAAAAATAATTCAAATATTATTTAACAATTTTATTTTTGTTATTACAGGCACCAGGCATTTGAATAAATAAAAAATAATAATATATTTTTTTGTAGTTAATGAAAAAATAAAAATAAATGACCTGTTTAGTATAATCTCACATTTTTCATGTTTAAGTGCATTTTTTAATCAGTTAACTTAAAGTGCCCTGATGACTGGAAACCTGTCCAAAGATTTTGGTCAATGTGAGTTTTTCCATATGTTTGTGCCTTAAACTTTTTATTCATATAAAAAATCATGCCTTTATTTTCCCAGGAGAATCACCAATACTGGTCTCACCAAGTCACTTCTCATCAACAGACTACATGGACAAACTCATCTTTCAACTCTACTTCTACTAAACAGTAGGACATTGTTCTAAAAGTCAAAAAATGCTGTTTTCTATGTTTTTGTATTGTTTATTCAGTAGTATATTGCAGAGTTGCATAGTTTTAAGATGTTATGTATTTATTGCTTTGTTAAATTGTTGATGTAGGTGTCACTTTTAATTGTAAAAAGACAAGAATCAACTTTTCAGATTTTTTAAAAATACTAAAGAATGTTTTTATTTTGTTACTCCTTGTCATGAACTCTTTTAAAACTGATGTATTTTTATAAGTTGTTTTTGAGATATTACTTTTAAAAAGCTGAGTGCCATATGTTTTATTTTTTATAATTAAAAGTTTTTATTTTTGTGGTATCTGACGTACTACTTCAATATCTAAAAAAGTTTAGTAGGTTTCTCTGGATGGGTTCTTCTGTTTTAACTGTTCTCCAAGAGACTTTTTCAGTTGCAGTAGCACTGCTTCCACATGGTGGACAAACAGGTTAAACAATCAAAACTGCTCACATGCAAAAAAGGACCATCAGCCTAATGACTAATTAATAATAATAATAATAATAATAATGAATTCAATTTATAATGCACTTTTCATTAATAAAAATCTCAAAGTGCTAATTATTAGTGCTCTGATGGTCGGTTATTATTCACAGAAGGCTGAGTCAT
>JBBPBX010029532.1:0-35817 GCA_038048925.1 Garcialebias charrua
CAATCTGACAGACCTCTGGAATGGTCTGTCCAGCCTTAAGGTTCTCTGTTGTTAGCACAGGAGAGTCCTTTGTGGCTGTGTCTAGTGACCACAGTACATTGTTGTTGATGTCCACTCGGACACCTAACCTTACCAAAATGTCGGAGCCTATGTAGGTTGCATGTGGTAAGTTCGGGACCACGAGGAACGGGTGATCCAGTTCTCGTTGGTTCCAGATCAGTTTCAGGTCAATGATCCCTTTTGCGGTCATTACCTGTTTATCGTTGGGGTCCAACGAAAAGCGGAAAGCCTTTTTGTTCATTTCTAGACCCAACTGTTTTTTAACCAAGGTTCCATAGAAAGCTTGGCTGATCGCTGATTTCTCCGTCCAAGGAGACAAAACAGCATCATCGGTGTGGGATCCTTGGATCTCAACACCTTTGACTACCTGCGGTAGGTAGTGTTCAGTGAGTGCTGACTGTTTCAGCTCGCAGAGGAGGCTCTCTTGTTGGGCCTTTTCTGCCTCACCTGTTGCTGAAGGTTCACTTACCGGGATTGTGCTCTCGTTGGAGGACCCCTTTGTGCCTTCCGCGGTACCTGCTGTAAAACAGTCAGTGTCACCATGTGTAGGCATATCGATCGGCAGTGGTTGGCTCACTCTGGTCCACATTGTTTGATCGCCATAATCTATAATCGCGTCAAAGCGGTTTATAAAGTCTTGGCCCACCAAAAATGGGAATGAGTCAACGGTGGACACGTGTACCGGGTGGTATAGCGTCATTTCACCAATCTGCATATGAACCATGGCTATAGCTGTAAGGGTTGTACTCGTCTCTGAGAGTCCCTGTAGTACTACAGCACATTCTTTGAGGGGTATTTCCCTGTCAACCCCGCTAGCGGCTATCCTTAGCTCCTTCAACAGTGTGGGAGACATAATGGTTATGTCAGCCCCACCATCCAGGAGGGCCTCTTCTGTGAGGACCCCTTCTAAAGTGATTGACAGGTAAGCCTTCTTAGCGGGCCCCTTCCTGATAATGTTACACAGGAACCTATCAGGTTTTTTTCGACGTTTGTTACGTCTACCACTGTCTGTGTGAATTTCATTCACCTGTACTGGTAGTGCAGTCACACATGGGTCTAAGTGATCGGGCTGTGACGAGTCATTGTCTTTGGTGAGTGAGCTTACCCCCCCTTTTTCCGATGAGGGGCACTCGGACTCTGTAACAATGATGTCATGGTCACAGTCAACGTCTTGTTGACCGTCTATACCCTGATTGTCAGCATCCTGACCATCAGTATCTTGGTGACTGTCAGCAATCGTGGCATTGCTGTTATTTGTGTGTTCTGAGTCACTATCAATGATAGTGCTACACATCACACCAGGTTTGTTTTCCTTGTTTGTTTTTTTCAAACTTTCTAACAACCGACGTATGTTCTCCATCTCTTCTGAAGACAGAGGTTTAGGGCCTTTTTTCTGGAACTTCTGTGGGTTTTTCCTCGCCCCAGACTGTTCAGTTTGAGGTGCAGGATCTGGCGCATTGCTCGGGGGTCCTCTCTGGGACCACCCTCTTTCATATGAGTCTCCTTGGGACCCATATTTCTTTTTCTTTTGGAAAGCCCTCCTTTTTTGATGGGGCTCTTCCTCTTGATGCGGCCTGTACCACTTAGGGTCTCTGGACCCCTTTTGGTCTTTGTTCCAGCGGACACCTTCATTTTGCGGTCTGTCAGGTTGGAAATTTTGCTTATTCTCGGCTTCCTTAAAAGAGTGAGCTGGCGCTCTTGCTCCTTCAAGGTCTAGCGTTTGGTATTTGACCTTTTCACCAGGACACACTTCAAAGGGTGTTTTGTTTGGTGTGCGACCTGTAAAAACATCTATCGCGCACTCTCTTATGTCTTCGATGGACCTCCGTTTATAGTTTGCGCTGACATGTACTTTCTCTCTTATGTCAGGGCAGAGGTTTTGGCTGAAAATATACTTAAACCCTACCTCCTCCTCCATTTCAGGTTCGCATCTGTCCCCGAAATAGGCACGGAATATTCGGTCATAATATGACCTTGGGTGTTCATTCCTACCTTGCTTGATGTTAGCTGCTGTTATGATGCCATCGGGCCCCGTGCAAGGAGAAAACTCCTTTATCAGCGCAGCACAGAGAAGACTGTAGTCTTTCATCACTGCTTCTCGTTGACGCTTCATAAAAGCATGCACCGTCCTGTCCGATGTTAACCTTAACAGACAGATTCTATCATCATCTGTAGCTTCTGGGAAGCGTTGAAGCTGGAAATCAAGGTCTTCGAGATAGATCTTGGTTTCGTGTGAGCCCATTGGGCCAGGGGCGAAGGTTTGAATGCTTTTCGCCATATTCCGTAGTTCAGCCATTGATAGAGGTATTTGTGGGTTATTATCAGATCCACCCACCGGCGCATCCGGTGGGATTGTCGGTTTTAGAGGCCCTAAGGGACGGCGCGGTGGTGTTGGAGGGAGTAGTGCATCTGGCATGGGCGGGGGCGGTGGAGGAGGGAGTAGGTCATCAGGTATGGGAGGAGGCAGCGGAGGCGGTGAGTTCTCAAGGTGTTTACTCATGAGACCCAAACATTTTCTCTCTTCTTCAAAGAGTTTGTTCATTGCTGATGCACGCTCTATTTTACAACTATTCAGTTGGACTTTTAACCCATCATTTTCACGTTGTAACATCATGTGCTGTTCTTGTGATTTTCTATAATCTTCTTGCAGCCTTGTGTACCGTAGTGATAATGATTCCAGGGTGTCCGTGCATTTTTCCAGCGCGTCTCGTGCCTCCCCACAATCCGCCTGAAGCGACTTGTATTGATGGTAATACGTATCCTTCTCCACCACACATTTTTCCAAATCATCTTGTGATTGGTCAAAATCCCTTTTTAACACTCTGCATTCTTCGTAGAGACTACGCGTTTGTTCAGCGCTGCCAATACTCGACTGTGTTAAACTCTTTACCTCCTGCTGTAAAGTGGCAACCTCCCTTTGTGCTGTTAAACATGATGTAGAGACAGCCCGGCGTACAGCAGTTTCAAAGTCTAGCTTGGCCTTTAACAGAAGGCTTAATTTAGCCAAACGTTTATCTCTGTCTGCTTTCTTTTCAGCCGTTGTGGTTCCAGCTGTTACAGTTTTTAATGCACTGTCCACATCTGCTTCCTCCATCAACTGTGTCTCTTCATGGTAGTTTGTGATGGGCCCTGTGAGTGAAAATAAGGCACATTCGATCCAATCTGCTTTGGTCGGGTCGTGGCCTTGAGGTGGCACAGGCTGCCCTGTATCAGTGGTGTCAGGGGTCTCACCCTCTGTGCCTGCCATCTTTTATCTGGATTTTCAGTGAAAATCAAAATAAAAGATGTTCTGTATTCGTTATTCTAAACTTTTCACTATTTGAAAATAAACAGGAAAGTTTAAATGTACACAGGATAACTGGGAGATGATGTGTCAGAGAGAAGGAAGAGAGGAAAAAAAAATTCAGTTATCTGGAGTGAAAACTGTACTTTTGTTTGTTATTTTAAATTCTTTCGTATTTAAAATAAGCAAAAATGTTTGTCTGTACCTCTGTTATTCCAAATAATTTATTTAAAATAAACAGGAGTTATTGTTTGTGTACAGAACAAATTTAAAAGCTGGTAACTCACCATAAAAATGCTGACTTTTTATGATGTTTTTTAAGAAAACTCATCTGTCAACGTCTTTTAACCAACAGGGGGCAGCTTCGAGTCTTAATTTTAATCACGAGGAAACTGATTTTTCTAATCAGTATTTAAACTAAAAACAACCTTTTCAGAGTTAGTTTCTAGTGTATCAGTGATAAACGCTCGAACCGCGTTCTTGTCAGAGACAAATCTCTGGTGTTAGACAGTTTAGATGGCTTTAAAGAATGTTTAAACTCTCAGTGAAACTCAGTTTGTTCTGTCAGCGTGTGTGTGTGAACTGCGTCTGATTGTCACTCAATGTGCATCAGGAAATGACGACAAGAATGGGCGGGCCAACGCAGCGTGCGTAGCGCGTCACCAGCTTCTTACGTGAGCGAGGCGGAGCTCGCTACAACATACGTGACGTCAACAAATCAATCACAGCATATGTAGTTCAATCTCCAAGCATTAATGGCGAATGTAGTTTCTCACCTTCGACCAATGTAGCGCCGGAAATGACGACAAAGTGGGCTGGTCGCAACGGCGTGCGACGTGATTGACAGCTCACAACAGCGAATCAGCGTTCGCCACAAGAGTGATTGACAGCACACAACAGCGAATCAGCGTTCGCCACAAGAGTGATTGACAGCTCACAGCTCTCGTTCATCCAATCACAGCTCATAAACAACGTGTAGGACACGTCCATGTAACGTTAGCCTAGCACGCAACTCCAGACTCTTAAACAACTCAAACGCTATAAGTTAACTTCCCAAAATTCTGAAACGTGGCAATCACAATTAAAACAGGCACGACTTAGCTACATTCAGTAACCCAGCACTTCAGCTGCAGAACAAACACGGACTCGCTCGGAGCCACTTCAAGGTCGGTTCCGGTCCACTTTTCAATGGAGCAGGAAACGGGTCTGACAGAACCCAGCCGACACGTTCTACAGTAATATGCTTTTTCGACCTGCGCTAACTTGCAAAAATACCACACACAGCAATCTTGTAGATGTTAAAGTAGCTTTCAGGCTTTTGACTCGGCGGTCAAACAAAGCTTTGTACAGGAGTCTGTGTGAACTGGACCGAACAGGACCAGAACACAGACCACGGGCTTACAAAAACCTCACCTAAAAGCTTCCAACAGCGTGTTAAGGAGTTGAACAATAACAATCTCTCAGCTTCAAATGATAAAAACATGCAGAATCTGCCTGCTTTGAACACTTCCAGCCAAAAGTATTATCCTCAGAGTTTAAAACTTGGATCCTATTATGCAAACATGACGTTACAGTTCATGAGAAACCACAGAAATCAATAAACTTTCAGAACCACGTACGAAGGCCACCAGATGTAAGAATTAATGAGGAGGTCAATATTAATACTGATCTCCTTTTTATCTTAATTAATTTACTTATTCAGATTGAATAGTAAATTCACGGATTCTGTTCTTTTTCAGTTTACCCAATATTTCTGTGATCTTTATGATGGATAAATACACAAAGCCATTAAGTGACAAAGACGTTAACTTAGTTTGATATGTCAAAGAGACACTATCATTTATTTAAAATAAATCAACTAAATTAACACCATTACACTTGATTGACATGATTTCACTTTCTTTCAATTCAAATACGTCAGCACACTTGATTTAACACAACAGACATAAATACTAGATGTTACACATATTTAGTCTGAGGGGCATTTCAGCTTAAAATAGTTTCCAGCTTAAGATTGAGAGGGAAAGGGAAAAGGAGGAAAGATTTATGGAGGAAGAAAAGTTAAGAGTCAGGGAGTTATCTTGATGTGTTTTAACCAGAAACATGGCAGTTCTCCGGCCGATTAAAGCTACACGTTGGTACCCTTGGCAAAGCATTTGACGACTTGTTACCTCGTGAAGATGGTCAGTCTCCCTCGGTCCAGTTTGGTCAGTTCGTTTACCATTCTCAGCGTCTCCAGACGTGCGCCTTGACTCGAACCGAAAGTAACGGCAGCTCCTGGTGCTGTTTTCAAGATAAGACGTTCCTTAAAGGAATGTCAATAAAAGAGAGCTTTTCAGCTGTTGAAGATGGCTTATAACTTGGCATGTTATAAGTCTTTAACTGAATGACATGGTCATTAGCGTGTTGACCAGACGATCATCAGTTCTTTGGAGAAGACCATAGTTTGAGGCTTACTCCAGCAGACTTTTAGAGAAAGTAAGATGTGAAGGTTTTAACTGAGACGTGACCCAGAAAATGTGTTCTTTCTGATTGGCCGAATGGCATCATAAGTTGATGTGAGGATGACATCAACATGTTGAAAGGGGGTCAAAAGATTAGTTTGTCAGAAAGATAAAGTGTTAGTTTCAGATGTCAGCATTTTATCATAAAACTGATTCCTTTGCTTTAACACTTTAACAAAATACTGTTGGTTTGATTAAAACAACGTCATTAAGCATCACATATGGGACCTATTAATGATAATAGCTTGATTATTAAATAGGACAAAAACAAAAGTCTTTGGGTGTCTAGATTGTCCTGAGCTCAAGCTAAAATGAATGAGATAAAGTGTTCCTTTTATCTTCACATGCAAGTTCGAGAGGAGAGGAGAAATCCTCCATGTACAACATTTTGAATTAAGCAGAGTATTTGATTTATCTGACATTAAAATGTACTGATGCTCTTACAAATAAAATTATTCATTTGATAACATTTGAATTAACAAAATTAAAAGAAGTCTCTGTGACCCGAGATTGCACCTTTGACACAGCAGTGAAACACAGTTTAACTCTCACAGAATAACACAGCTTAAAAGCACACATCATGAAAATGACAAAAGTTATTCTTTTGATCACATCAGCCTAAAATCAAAGATAGAAATAGTCTCTTATTGGTGACTATGTTATCAGATTATAGCTAAATGAATAATTTTGTAGTAAATGTCTTGCTTTACTGAGAGGTCAGTAAAGGTCATCACTGGACAGTTCAAAAACCTTAATTTGACCCTGGGTAGGTCCACTACAATTCTGCTGTTGATGAAGATGATGACGAAGATGATGTATTCTGCTGTTGATGATGAAGATGATGTAGATGATGATGAAGATGATGTCCTCTGCTGTTGATGAAGATGATGATGAAGATGATGTCTTCTGCTGTTGATGATGAAGATAATGTAGTATGATGATGAAGATGATGTCTTCTGCTGTTGATGAAGATGATGATGAAGATGATGTCTTCTGCTGTTGATGAAGATGATGTAGATGATGATGAAGATGATGTCTTCTGCTGTTGATGAAGATGATGATGAAAATGATGTCTTCTGCTGTTGATGATGAAGATGACGTAGATGATGATGAAGATGATGTCTTCTGCTGTTGATGAAGATGATGATGAAAATGATGTCTTCTGCTGTTGATGAAGATGATGATGAAAATGATGTCTTCTGCTGTTGATGATGAAGATGACGTAGATGATGATGAAGATGATGTCTTCTGCTGTTGATGAAGATGATGTCTTCTGCTGTTGAAGATGAAGATGATGTAGTATGATGATGAAGATGATGTCTTCTGCTGTTGATGATGAAGATGATGTAGTATGATGATGAAGATGATGTAGATGATGATGAAGATGATGTCTTCTGCTGTTGATGAAATGATGTAGATGATGATGAAGATGATGTCTTCTGCTGTTGATGAAGATGATGATGAAGATGATGTCTTCTGCTGTTGATGATGAAGATGACGTAGATGATGATGAAGATGATGTCTTCTGCTGTTGATGAAGATGATGATGAAAATGATGTCTTCTGCTGTTGATGAAGATGATGATGAAAATGATGTCTTCTGCTGTTGATGATGAAGATGACGTAGATGATGATGAAGATGATGTCTTCTGCTGTTGATGAAGATGATGTCTTCTGCTGTTGAAGATGAAGATGATGTAGTATGATGATGAAGATGATGTCTTCTGCTGTTGATGATGAAGATGATGTAGTATGATGATGAAGATGATGTAGATGATGATGAAGATGATGTAGATGATGATGAAGATGATGTCTTCTGCTGTTGATGAAGATGATGATGAAGATGATGTCTTCTGCTGTTGAAGATGAAGATTATGTAGATGATGATGAAGATGATGTATTCTGCTGTTGATGAAGATGATGACGAAGATGATGTCTTCTGCTGTTGATGATGAAGATGATGTAGATGATGATGAAGATGATGTAGATGATGATGAAGATGATGTCTTCTGCTGTTGATGAAGATGATGATGAAAATGATGTCTTCTGCTGTTGATGATGAAGATGACGTAGATGATGATGAAGATGATGTCTTCTGCTGTTGATGAAGATGATGATGAAAATGATGTCTTCTGCTGTTGATGAAGATGATGATGAAAATGATGTCTTCTGCTGTTGATGATGAAGATGACGTAGATGATGATGAAGATGATGTCTTCTGCTGTTGATGAAGATGATGTCTTCTGCTGTTGAAGATGAAGATGATGTAGTATGATGATGAAGATGATGTCTTCTGCTGTTGAAGATGAAGATGATGTAGTATGATGATGAAGATGATGTCTTCTGCTGTTGATGATGAAGATGATGTAGTATGATGATGAAGATGATGTAGATGATGATGAAGATGATGTAGATGATGATGAAGATGATGTCTTCTGCTGTTGATGAAGATGATGATGAAGATGATGTCTTCTGCTGTTGAAGATGAAGATGATGTAGATGATGATGAAGATGATGTATTCTGCTGTTGATGAAGATGATGATGAAGATGATGTCTTCTGCTGTTGATGATGAAGATGATGTAGATGATGATGAAGATGATGTCTTCTGCTGTTGATGAAGATGATGATGAAGATGATGTCTTCTGCTGTTGATGATGAAGATAATGTAGATGATGATGAAGATGATGTCTTCTGCTGTTGATGAAGATGATGATGAAGATGATGTCTTCTGCTGTTGATGATGAAGATGATGTAGATGATGATGAAGATGATGTCTTCTGCTGTTGATGAAGATGATGATGAAAATGATGTCTTCTGCTGTTGATGATGAAGATGACGTAGATGATGATGAAGATGATGTCTTCTGCTGTTGATGAAGATGATGTAGATGATGATGAAGATGATGTCTTCTGCTGTTGATGAAGATGATGATGAAAATGATGTCTTCTGCTATTGAAGATGAAGATGATGTAGATGATGATGAAGATGATGTATTCTGTAAGAATTATGAAGGAGGACAATATTAATACTGACCTCCTTTTTATCTTAATTAATTTACTTATTCAGATTGAATAGTAAATTCACGGATTCTGTTCTTTTTCAGTTTACCCAATATTTCTGTGATCTTTATGATGGATAAATACACAAAGCCATTAAGTGACAAAGACGTTAACTTAGTTTGATATGTCAAAGAGACACTATCATTTATTTAAAATAAATCAACTAAATTAACACCATTACACTTGATTGACATGATTTCACTTTCTTTCAAATTAATACGTCAGCACACTTGAATCATAACACAACAGACATAAATATTGGATGTTAACATATTTAGTCTGTGGGCATTTCAGCTTAAAATAGTTTCCAGCTTAGATAGAGAGGGAAAGATTTAGGAGGAGAAATTTATGGAGGAAGAAAAGTTAAGAGTCAGGGAGTTATCTTGATGTGTTTTAACCAGAAACATGGCAGTTCTCCGGCCGATTAAAGCTACACGTTGGTACCCTTGGCAAAGCATTTGACGACTTGTTACCTCGTGAAGATGGTCAGTCTCCCTCGGTCCAGTTTGGTCAGTTCGTTTACCATTCTCAGCGTCTCCAGACGTGCGCCTTGACTCGAACCGAAGTAACGGCAGCTCCTGGTGCTGTTTTCAAGATAAGACGTTCCTTAAAGGAATGTCAATAAAAGAGAGCTTTTCAGCTGTTGAAGATGGCTTATAACTTGGCATGTTATAAGTCTTTAACTGAATGACGTGTCCTTAGCGTGTGACTAGACGATCATCAGTTCTTTGGAGAAGACCATGGTTTGAGGCTTACTCCAGCAGACTTCTTTAGAGAAAGTAAGATGTGAAGGTTTTAACTGAGACGTGACCCAGAAAATGTGTTCTTTCTGATTGGCCGAATGGCATCATAAGTTGATGTGAGGATGACATCAACATGTTGAAAGGGGGTCAAAAGATTAGTTTGTCAGAAAGATAAAGTGTTAGTTTCAGATGTCAGCATTTTATCATAAAACTGATTCCTTTGCTTTAACACTTTAACAAAATACTGTTGGTTTGATTAAAACAACGTCATTAAGCATCACATATGGGACCTATTAATGATAATAGCTTGATTATTAAATAGGACAAAAACAAAAGTCTTTGGGTGTCTAGATTGTCCTGAGCTCAAGCTAAAATGAATGAGATAAAGTGTTCCTTTTATCTTCACATGCAAGTTCGAGAGGAGAGGAGAAATCCTCCATGTACAACATTTTGAATTAAGCAGAGTATTTGATTTATCTGACATTAAAATGTACTGATGCTCTTACAAATAAAATTATTCATTTGATAACATTTGAATTAACAAAATTAAAAGAAGTCTCTGTGACCCGAGATTGCACCTTTGACACAGCAGTGAAACACAGTTTAACTCTCACAGAATAACACAGCTTAAAAGCACACATCATGAAAATGACAAAAGTTATTCTTTTGATCACATCAGCCTAAAATCAAAGATAGAAATAGTCTCTTATTGGTGACTATGTTATCAGATTATAGCTAAATGAATAATTTTGTAGTAAATGTCTTGCTTTACTGAGAGGTCAGTAAAGGTCATCACTGGACAGTTCAAAAACCTTAATTTGACCCTGGGTAGGTCCACTACAATTCTGCTGTTGATGAAGATGATGACGAAGATGATGTATTCTGCTGTTGATGATGAAGATGATGTAGATGATGATGAAGATGATGTCCTCTGCTGTTGATGAAGATGATGATGAAGATGATGTCTTCTGCTGTTGATGATGAAGATAATGTAGTATGATGATGAAGATGATGTCTTCTGCTGTTGATGAAGATGATGATGAAGATGATGTCTTCTGCTGTTGATGAAGATGATGTAGATGATGATGAAGATGATGTCTTCTGCTGTTGATGAAGATGATGATGAAAATGATGTCTTCTGCTGTTGATGATGAAGATGACGTAGATGATGATGAAGATGATGTCTTCTGCTGTTGATGAAGATGATGATGAAAATGATGTCTTCTGCTGTTGATGAAGATGATGATGAAAATGATGTCTTCTGCTGTTGATGATGAAGATGACGTAGATGATGATGAAGATGATGTCTTCTGCTGTTGATGAAGATGATGTCTTCTGCTGTTGAAGATGAAGATGATGTAGTATGATGATGAAGATGATGTCTTCTGCTGTTGATGATGAAGATGATGTAGTATGATGATGAAGATGATGTAGATGATGATGAAGATGATGTCTTCTGCTGTTGATGAAGATGATGTCTTCTGCTGTTGAAGATGATGTAGATGATGATGAAGATGATGTATTCTGCTGTTGATGAAGATGATGATGAAGATGATGTCTTCTGCTGTTGATGATGAAGATGACGTAGATGATGATGAAGATGATGTCTTCTGCTGTTGATGAAGATGATGATGAAAATGATGTCTTCTGCTGTTGATGAAGATGATGATGAAAATGATGTCTTCTGCTGTTGATGATGAAGATGACGTAGATGATGATGAAGATGATGTCTTCTGCTGTTGATGAAGATGATGTCTTCTGCTGTTGAAGATGAAGATGATGTAGTATGATGATGAAGATGATGTCTTCTGCTGTTGATGATGAAGATGATGTAGTATGATGATGAAGATGATGTAGATGATGATGAAGATGATGTAGATGATGATGAAGATGATGTCTTCTGCTGTTGATGAAGATGATGATGAAGATGATGTCTTCTGCTGTTGAAGATGAAGATTATGTAGATGATGATGAAGATGATGTATTCTGCTGTTGATGAAGATGATGACGAAGATGATGTCTTCTGCTGTTGATGATGAAGATGATGTAGATGATGATGAAGATGATGTAGATGATGATGAAGATGATGTCTTCTGCTGTTGATGAAGATGATGATGAAAATGATGTCTTCTGCTGTTGATGATGAAGATGACGTAGATGATGATGAAGATGATGTCTTCTGCTGTTGATGAAGATGATGATGAAAATGATGTCTTCTGCTGTTGATGAAGATGATGATGAAAATGATGTCTTCTGCTGTTGATGATGAAGATGACGTAGATGATGATGAAGATGATGTCTTCTGCTGTTGATGAAGATGATGTCTTCTGCTGTTGAAGATGAAGATGATGTAGTATGATGATGAAGATGATGTCTTCTGCTGTTGAAGATGAAGATGATGTAGTATGATGATGAAGATGATGTCTTCTGCTGTTGATGATGAAGATGATGTAGTATGATGATGAAGATGATGTAGATGATGATGAAGATATGATGTCTTCTGCTGTTGATGAAGATGATGATGAAGATGATGTCTTCTGCTGTTGAAGATGAAGATGATGTAGATGATGATGAAGATGATGTATTCTGCTGTTGATGAAGATGATGTATTCTGCTGTTGATGAAGATGATGATGAAGATGAAGTATTCCGCTGCTGATGATGAAGATGATGATGAAGATGATGTCTTCTGCTGTTGATGATGAAGATAATGTAGTATGATGATGAAGATGATGTCTTCTGCTGTTGATGAAGATGATGATGAAGATGATGTCTTCTGCTGTTGATGAAGATGATGTAGATGATGATGAAGATGATGTCTTCTGCTGTTGATGAAGATGATGATGAAAATGATGTCTTCTGCTGTTGATGATGAAGATGACGTAGATGATGATGAAGATGATGTCTTCTGCTGTTGATGAAGATGATGATGAAAATGATGTCTTCTGCTGTTGATGAAGATGATGATGAAAATGATGTCTTCTGCTGTTGATGATGAAGATGACGTAGATGATGATGAAGATGATGTCTTCTGCTGTTGATGAAGATGATGTCTTCTGCTGTTGAAGATGAAGATGATGTAGTATGATGATGAAGATGATGTCTTCTGCTGTTGATGATGAAGATGATGTAGTATGATGATGAAGATGATGTAGATGATGATGAAGATGATGTAGATGATGATGAAGATGATGTCTTCTGCTGTTGATGAAGATGATGTCTTCTGCTGTTGAAGATGATGTAGATGATGATGAAGATGATGTATTCTGCTGTTGATGAAGATGATGATGAAGATGATGTCTTCTGCTGTTGATGATGAAGATGATATAGATGATGATGAAGATGATGTCTTCTGCTGTTGATGAAGATGATGATGAAGATGATGTATTCTGCTGTTGATGATGAAGATGAAGAAGATGATGAAGATGATGTCTTCTGTTGTTGAAGATGATGATGAAGATGATGTAGATGATGATAAAGATGAAGTCTTATGCTGTTGATGAAGATGATGTCTTCTGCTGTTGATGATGAAGATGATGTCTTCTGCTGTTGATGAAGAAGATGATGAAGATGATGTCTTCTGCTGTTGATGATGAAGATGATGTAGATGATGATGAAGATGATGTCTTCTGCTGTTGATGAAGATGATGATGAAGATGATGTCTTCTGCTGTTGATGATGAAGATGATGATGAAGTCTTCTGATGTTGATGAAGATGATGATGAAGATGATGTCTTCTGCTGTTGATGAAGATGATGATGAAGATGATGTCTTCTGCTGTTGATGATGAAGATGATGTAGATGATGATGAAGATGATGTCTTCTGCTGTTGATGAAGATGATGATGAAGATGATGTCTTCTGCTGTTGATGATGAAGATGATGATGAAGTCTTCTGATGTTGATGAAGATGATGATGAAGATGATGTATTCTGCTGTTGATGATGAAGATGATGTAGTATGATGATGAAGATGATGTCTTCTGCTGTTGATGAAGATGATGATGAAGATGATGTCTTCTGCTGTTGAAGATGAAGATGATGTAGATGATGATGAAGATGATGTCTTCTGCTGTTGATGAAGATGATGTCTTCTGCTGTTGATGAAGATGATGATGAAGATGATGTCTTCTGCTGTTGATGATGAAGATGATGTAGATGATGATGAAGATGATGTCTTCTGCTGTTGATGAAGATGATGATGAAAATGATGTCTTCTGCTGTTGATGATGAAGATGACGTAGATGATGATGAAGATGATGTCTTCTGCTGTTGATGAAGATGATGTCTTCTGCTGTTGAAGATGAAGATGATGTAGTATGATGATGAAGATGATGTCTTCTGCTGTTGATGAAGATGATGATGAAAATGATGTCTTCTGCTGTTGATGATGAAGATGACGTAGATGATGATGAAGATGATGTCTTCTGCTGTTGATGAAGATGATGATGAAAATGATGTCTTCTGCTGTTGATGAAGTTGATGATGAAAATGATGTCTTCTGCTGTTGATGATGAAGATGACGTAGATGATGATGAAGATGATGTCTTCTGCTGTTGATGAAGATGATGTCTTCTGCTGTTGAAGATGATGTAGTATGATGATGAAGATGATGTCTTCTGCTGTTGATGATGAAGATGATGTAGTATGATGATGAAGATGATGTAGATGATGATGAAGATGATGTAGATGATGATGAAGATGATGTCTTCTGCTGTTGATGAAGATGATGTCTTCTGCTGTTGAAGATGATGTAGATGATGATGAAGATGATGTATTCTGCTGTTGATGAAGATGATGATGAAGATGATGTCTTCTGCTGTTGATGATGAAGATGATATAGATGATGATGAAGATGATGTCTTCTGCTGTTGATGAAGATGATGATGAAGATGATGTATTCTGCTGTTGATGATGAAGATGAAGAAGATGATGAAGATGATGTCTTCTGTTGTTGAAGATGATGATGAAGATGATGTAGATGATGATAAAGATGAAGTCTTATGCTGTTGATGAAGATGATGTCTTCTGCTGTTGATGATGAAGATGATGTCTTCTGCTGTTGATGAAGAAGATGATGAAGATGATGTCTTCTGCTGTTGATGATGAAGATGATGTAGATGATGATGAAGATGATGTCTTCTGCTGTTGATGAAGATGATGATGAAGATGATGTCTTCTGCTGTTGATGATGAAGATGATGATGAAGTCTTCTGATGTTGATGAAGATGATGATGAAGATGATGTCTTCTGCTGTTGATGAAGATGATGATGAAGATGATGTCTTCTGCTGTTGATGATGAAGATGATGTAGATGATGATGAAGATGATGTCTTCTGCTGTTGATGAAGATGATGATGAAGATGATGTCTTCTGCTGTTGATGATGAAGATGATGATGAAGTCTTCTGATGTTGATGAAGATGATGATGAAGATGATGTATTCTGCTGTTGATGATGAAGATGATGTAGATGATGATGAAGATGATGTCTTCTGCTGTTGATGAAGATGATGATGAAGATGATGTCTTCTGCTGTTGAAGATGAAGATGATGTAGATGATGATGAAGATGATGTCTTCTGCTGTTGATGAAGATGATGTTCTGCTGTTGATGAAGATGATGATGAAGATGATGTCTTCTGCTGTTGATGATGAAGATGATGTAGATGATGATGAAGATGATGTCTTCTGCTGTTGATGAAGATGATGATGAAAATGATGTCTTCTGCTGTTGATGATGAAGATGACGTAGATGATGATGAAGATGATGTCTTCTGCTGTTGATGAAGATGATGTCTTCTGCTGTTGAAGATGAAGATGATGTAGTATGATGATGAAGATGATGTCTTCTGCTGTTGATGATGAAGATGATGTAGTATGATGATGAAGATGATGTAGATGATGATGAAAATGATGTCTTCTGCTGTTGATGAAGATGATGATGAAGATGATGTCTTCTGCTGTTGAAGATGAAGATGATGTAGATGATGATGAAGATGATGTCTTCTGCTGTTGATGAAGATGATGTCTTCTGCTGTTGATGAAGATGATGATGAAGATGATGTCTTCTGCTGTTGATGATGAAGATGATGATGAAGATGATGTCTTCTGCTGTTGATGAAGATGATGATGAAAATGATGTCTTCTGCTGTTGATGATGAAGATGACGTAGATGATGATGAAGATGATGTCTTCTGCTGTTGATGAAGATGATGATGAAAATGATGTCTTCTGCTGTTGATGAAGATGATGATGAAAATGATGTCTTCTGCTGTTGATGATGAAGATGACGTAGATGATGATGAAGATGATGTCTTCTGCTGTTGATGAAGATGATGTCTTCTGCTGTTGAAGATGAAGATGATGTAGTATGATGATGAAGATGATGTCTTCTGCTGTTGATGATGAAGATGATGTAGTATGATGATGAAGATGATGTAGATGATGATGAAGATGATGTAGATGATGATGAAGATGATGTCTTCTGCTGTTGATGAAGATGATGATGAAGATGATGTCTTCTGCTGTTGAAGATGAAGATTATGTAGATGATGATGAAGATGATGTATTCTGCTGTTGATGAAGATGATGACGAAGATGATGTCTTCTGCTGTTGATGATGAAGATGATGTAGATGATGATGAAGATGATGTAGATGATGATGAAGATGATGTCTTCTGCTGTTGATGAAGATGATGATGAAAATGATGTCTTCTGCTGTTGATGATGAAGATGACGTAGATGATGATGAAGATGATGTCTTCTGCTGTTGATGAAGATGATGATGAAAATGATGTCTTCTGCTGTTGATGAAGATGATGATGAAAATGATGTCTTCTGCTGTTGATGATGAAGATGACGTAGATGATGATGAAGATGATGTCTTCTGCTGTTGATGAAGATGATGTCTTCTGCTGTTGAAGATGAAGATGATGTAGTATGATGATGAAGATGATGTCTTCTGCTGTTGATGATGAAGATGATGTAGTATGATGATGAAGATGATGTAGATGATGATGAAGATGATGTAGATGATGATGAAGATGATGTCTTCTGCTGTTGATGAAGATGATGATGAAGATGATGTCTTCTGCTGTTGATGAAGATGATGTAGATGATGATGAAGATGATGTCTTCTGCTGTTGATGAAGATGATGATGAAAATGATGTCTTCTGCTGTTGATGATGAAGATGACGTAGATGATGATGAAGATGATGTCTTCTGCTGTTGATGAAGATGATGATGAAAATGATGTCTTCTGCTGTTGATGAAGATGATGATGAAAATGATGTCTTCTGCTGTTGATGATGAAGATGACGTAGATGATGATGAAGATGATGTCTTCTGCTGTTGATGAAGATGATGTCTTCTGCTGTTGAAGATGAAGATGATGTAGTATGATGATGAAGATGATGTCTTCTGCTGTTGATGATGAAGATGATGTAGTATGATGATGAAGATGATGTAGATGATGATGAAGATGATGTAGATGATGATGAAGATGATGTCTTCTGCTGTTGATGAAGATGATGTCTTCTGCTGTTGAAGATGATGTAGATGATGATGAAGATGATGTATTCTGCTGTTGATGAAGATGATGATGAAGATGATGTCTTCTGCTGTTGATGATGAAGATGATATAGATGATGATGAAGATGATGTCTTCTGCTGTTGATGAAGATGATGATGAAGATGATGTATTCTGCTGTTGATGATGAAGATGAAGAAGATGATGAAGATGATGTCTTCTGTTGTTGAAGATGATGATGAAGATGATGTAGATGATGATAAAGATGAAGTCTTATGCTGTTGATGAAGATGATGTCTTCTGCTGTTGATGATGAAGATGATGTCTTCTGCTGTTGATGAAGAAGATGATGAAGATGATGTCTTCTGCTGTTGATGATGAAGATGATGTAGATGATGATGAAGATGATGTCTTCTGCTGTTGATGAAGATGATGATGAAGATGATGTCTTCTGCTGTTGATGATGAAGATGATGATGAAGTCTTCTGATGTTGATGAAGATGATGAAGATGATGTCTTCTGCTGTTGATGAAGATGATGATGAAGATGATGTCTTCTGCTGTTGATGATGAAGATGATGTAGATGATGATGAAGATGATGTCTTCTGCTGTTGATGAAGATGATGATGAAGATGATGTCTTCTGCTGTTGATGATGAAGATGATGATGAAGTCTTCTGATGTTGATGAAGATGATGATGAAGATGATGTATTCTGCTGTTGATGATGAAGATGATGAAGATGATGATGAAGATGATGTATTCTGCTGTTGATGAAGATGATGATGAAGATGATGTCTTCTGCTGTTGAAGATGAAGATGATGTAGATGATGATGAAGATGATGTCTTCTGCTGTTGATGAAGATGATGTCTTCTGCTGTTGATGAAGATGATGATGAAGATGATGTCTTCTGCTGTTGATGATGAAGATGATGTAGATGATGATGAAGATGATGTCTTCTGCTGTTGATGAAGATGATGATGAAAATGATGTCTTCTGCTGTTGATGATGAAGATGATGTAGATGATGATGAAGATGATGTCTTCTGCTGTTGATGAAGATGATGTCTTCTGCTGTTGATGAAGATGATGTAGATGATGATGAAGATGATGTCTTCTGCTGTTGATGAAGATGATGATGAAAATGATGTCTTCTGCTGTTGATGATGAAGATGACGTAGATGATGATGAAGATGATGTCTTCTGCTGTTGATGAAGATGATGATGAAAATGATGTCTTCTGCTGTTGATGAAGTTGATGATGAAAATGATGTCTTCTGCTGTTGATGATGAAGATGACGTAGATGATGATGAAGATGATGTCTTCTGCTGTTGATGAAGATGATGTCTTCTGCTGTTGAAGATGATGTAGTATGATGATGAAGATGATGTCTTCTGCTGTTGATGATGAAGATGATGTAGTATGATGATGAAGATGATGTAGATGATGATGAAGATGATGTAGATGATGATGAAGATGATGTCTTCTGCTGTTGATGAAGATGATGTCTTCTGCTGTTGAAGATGATGTAGATGATGATGAAGATGATGTATTCTGCTGTTGATGAAGATGATGATGAAGATGATGTCTTCTGCTGTTGATGATGAAGATGATATAGATGATGATGAAGATGATGTCTTCTGCTGTTGATGAAGATGATGATGAAGATGATGTATTCTGCTGTTGATGATGAAGATGAAGAAGATGATGAAGATGATGTCTTCTGTTGTTGAAGATGATGATGAAGATGATGTAGATGATGATAAAGATGAAGTCTTATGCTGTTGATGAAGATGATGTCTTCTGCTGTTGATGATGAAGATGATGTCTTCTGCTGTTGATGAAGAAGATGATGAAGATGATGTCTTCTGCTG
The DNA here is from genome assembly GCA_038048925.1 of Garcialebias charrua. Taxonomy (NCBI): domain Eukaryota; kingdom Metazoa; phylum Chordata; class Actinopteri; order Cyprinodontiformes; family Rivulidae; genus Garcialebias; species Garcialebias charrua. The sequence goes on from JBBPBX010029532.1 coordinate 19,051, forward strand.
TTGATGATGAAGATGATGTAGATGATGATGAAGATGATGTCTTCTGCTGTTGATGAAGATGATGATGAAGATGATGTCTTCTGCTGTTGATGATGAAGATGATGATGAAGTCTTCTGATGTTGATGAAGATGATGATGAAGATGATGTCTTCTGCTGTTGATGAAGATGATGATGAAGATGATGTCTTCTGCTGTTGATGATGAAGATGATGTAGATGATGATGAAGATGATGTCTTCTGCTGTTGATGAAGATGATGATGAAGATGATGTCTTCTGCTGTTGATGATGAAGATGATGATGAAGTCTTCTGATGTTGATGAAGATGATGATGAAGATGATGTATTCTGCTGTTGATGATGAAGATGATGTAGTATGATGATGAAGATGATGTCTTCTGCTGTTGATGAAGATGATGATGAAGATGATGTCTTCTGCTGTTGAAGATGAAGATGATGTAGATGATGATGAAGATGATGTCTTCTGCTGTTGATGAAGATGATGTCTTCTGCTGTTGATGAAGATGATGATGAAGATGATGTCTTCTGCTGTTGATGATGAAGATGATGTAGATGATGATGAAGATGATGTCTTCTGCTGTTGATGAAGATGATGATGAAAATGATGTCTTCTGCTGTTGATGATGAAGATGACGTAGATGATGATGAAGATGATGTCTTCTGCTGTTGATGAAGATGATGTCTTCTGCTGTTGAAGATGAAGATGATGTAGTATGATGATGAAGATGATGTCTTCTGCTGTTGATGATGAAGATGATGTAGTATGATGATGAAGATGATGTAGATGATGATGAAAATGATGTCTTCTGCTGTTGATGAAGATGATGATGAAGATGATGTCTTCTGCTGTTGAAGATGAAGATGATGTAGATGATGATGAAGATGATGTCTTCTGCTGTTGATGAAGATGATGTCTTCTGCTGTTGATGAAGATGATGATGAAGATGATGTCTTCTGCTGTTGATGATGAAGATGATGATGAAGATGATGTCTTCTGCTGTTGATGAAGATGATGATGAAAATTATGTCTTCTGCTGTTGATGATGAAGATGACGTAGATGATGATGAAGATGATGTCTTCTGCTGTTGATGAAGATGATGATGAAAATGATGTCTTCTGCTGTTGATGAAGGTGATGATGAAAATGATGTCTTCTGCTGTTGATGATGAAGATGACGTAGATGATGATGAAGATGATGTCTTCTGCTGTTGATGAAGATGATGTCTTCTGCTGTTGAAGATGAAGATGATGTAGTATGATGATGAAGATGATGTCTTCTGCTGTTGATGATGAAGATGATGTAGTATGATGATGAAGATGATGTAGATGATGATGAAGATGATGTAGATGATGATGAAGATGATGTCTTCTGCTGTTGATGAAGATGATGATGAAGATGATGTCTTCTGCTGTTGAAGATGAAGATTATGTAGATGATGATGAAGATGATGTATTCTGCTGTTGATGAAGATGATGACGAAGATGATGTCTTCTGCTGTTGATGATGAAGATGATGTAGATGATGATGAAGATGATGTAGATGATGATGAAGATGATGTCTTCTGCTGTTGATGAAGATGATGATGAAAATGATGTCTTCTGCTGTTGATGATGAAGATGACGTAGATGATGATGAAGATGATGTCTTCTGCTGTTGATGAAGATGATGATGAAAATGATGTCTTCTGCTGTTGATGAAGATGATGATGAAAATGATGTCTTCTGCTGTTGATGATGAAGATGACGTAGATGATGATGAAGATGATGTCTTCTGCTGTTGATGAAGATGATGTCTTCTGCTGTTGAAGATGAAGATGATGTAGTATGATGATGAAGATGATGTCTTCTGCTGTTGATGATGAAGATGATGTAGTATGATGATGAAGATGATGTAGATGATGATGAAGATGATGTAGATGATGATGAAGATGATGTCTTCTGCTGTTGATGAAGATGATGTCTTCTGCTGTTGAAGATGAATATGATGTAGATGATGATGAAGATGATGTATTCTGCTGTTGATGAAGATGATGATGAAGATGATGTCTTCTGCTGTTTATGATGTAGATGATGATGAAGATGATGTCTTCTGCTGTTGATGAAGATGATGATGAAGATGATGTATTCTGCTGTTGATGATGAAGATGATGTAGATGATGATGAAGATGATGTCCTCTGCTGTTGATGAAGATGATGATGAAGATGATGTCTTCTGCTGTTGATGATGAAGATAATGTAGTATGATGATGAAGATGATGTCTTCTGCTGTTGATGAAGATGATGATGAAGATGATGTCTTCTGCTGTTGATGAAGATGATGTAGATGATGATGAAGATGATGTCTTCTGCTGTTGATGAAGATGATGATGAAATGATGTCTTCTGCTGTTGATGAAGATGATGATGAAGATGATGTCTTCTGCTGTTGATGAAGATGATGTAGATGATGATGAAGATGATGTCTTCTGCTGTTGATGAAGATGATGATGAAAATGATGTCTTCTGCTGTTGATGATGAAGATGACGTAGATGATGATGAAGATGATGTCTTCTGCTGTTGATGAAGATGATGATGAAAATGATGTCTTCTGCTGTTGATGAAGATGATGATGAAAATGATGTCTTCTGCTGTTGATGATGAAGATGACGTAGATGATGATGAAGATGATGTCTTCTGCTGTTGATGAAGATGATGTCTTCTGCTGTTGAAGATGAAGATGATGTAGTATGATGATGAAGATGATGTCTTCTGCTGTTGAAGATGAAGATGATGTAGTATGATGATGAAGATGATGTCTTCTGCTGTTGATGATGAAGATGATGTAGTATGATGATGAAGATGATGTAGATAATGATGAAGATGATGTAGATGATGATGAAGATGATGTCTTCTGCTGTTGATGAAGATGATGATGAAGATGATGTCTTCTGCTGTTGAAGATGAAGATGATGTAGATGATGATGAAGATGATGTATTCTGCTGTTGATGAAGATGATGACGAAGATGATGTATTCTGCTGTTGATGATGAAGATGATGTAGATGATGATGAAGATGATGTCCTCTGCTGTTGATGAAGATGATGATGAAGATGATGTCTTCTGCTGTTGATGATGAAGATAATGTAGTATGATGATGAAGATGATGTCTTCTGCTGTTGATGAAGATGATGATGAAGATGATGTCTTCTGCTGTTGATGATGAAGATGATGTAGATGATGATGAAGATGATGTCTTCTGCTGTTGATGAAGATGATGATGAAAATGATGTCTTCTGCTGTTGATGATGAAGATGACGTAGATGATGATGAAGATGATGTCTTCTGCTGTTGATGAAGATGATGATGAAAATGATGTCTTCTGCTGTTGATGAAGATGATGATGAAAATGATGTCTTCTGCTGTTGATGATGAAGATGACGTAGATGATGATGAAGATGATGTCTTCTGCTGTTGATGAAGATGATGTCTTCTGCTGTTGAAGATGATGTAGTATGATGATGAAGATGATGTCTTCTGCTGTTGATGATGAAGATGATGTAGTATGATGATGAAGATGATGTAGATGATGATGAAGATGATGTAGATGATGATGAAGATGATGTCTTCTGCTGTTGATGAAGATGATGTCTTCTGCTGTTGAAGATGATGTAGATGATGATGAAGATGATGTATTCTGCTGTTGATGAAGATGATGATGAAGATGATGTCTTCTGCTGTTGATGATGAAGATGATATAGATGATGATGAAGATGATGTCTTCTGCTGTTGATGAAGATGATGATGAAGATGATGTATTCTGCTGTTGATGATGAAGATGAAGAAGATGATGAAGATGATGTCTTCTGTTGTTGAAGATGATGATGAAGATGATGTAGATGATGATAAAGATGAAGTCTTATGCTGTTGATGAAGATGATGTCTTCTGCTGTTGATGATGAAGATGATGTCTTCTGCTGTTGATGAAGAAGATGATGAAGATGATGTCTTCTGCTGTTGATGATGAAGATGATGTAGATGATGATGAAGATGATGTCTTCTGCTGTTGATGAAGATGATGATGAAGATGATGTCTTCTGCTGTTGATGATGAAGATGATGATGAAGTCTTCTGATGTTGATGAAGATGATGATGAAGATGATGTCTTCTGCTGTTGATGAAGATGATGATGAAGATGATGTCTTCTGCTGTTGATGATGAAGATGATGTAGATGATGATGAAGATGATGTCTTCTGCTGTTGATGAAGATGATGATGAAGATGATGTCTTCTGCTGTTGATGATGAAGATGATGATGAAGTCTTCTGATGTTGATGAAGATGATGATGAAGATGATGTATTCTGCTGTTGATGATGAAGATGATGTAGTATGATGATGAAGATGATGTCTTCTGCTGTTGATGAAGATGATGATGAAGATGATGTCTTCTGCTGTTGAAGATGAAGATGATGTAGATGATGATGAAGATGATGTCTTCTGCTGTTGATGAAGATGATGTCTTCTGCTGTTGATGAAGATGATGATGAAGATGATGTCTTCTGCTGTTGATGATGAAGATGATGTAGATGATGATGAAGATGATGTCTTCTGCTGTTGATGAAGATGATGATGAAAATGATGTCTTCTGCTGTTGATGATGAAGATGACGTAGATGATGATGAAGATGATGTCTTCTGCTGTTGATGAAGATGATGTCTTCTGCTGTTGAAGATGAAGATGATGTAGTATGATGATGAAGATGATGTCTTCTGCTGTTGATGATGAAGATGATGTAGTATGATGATGAAGATGATGTAGATGATGATGAAAATGATGTCTTCTGCTGTTGATGAAGATGATGATGAAGATGATGTCTTCTGCTGTTGAAGATGAAGATGATGTAGATGATGATGAAGATGATGTCTTCTGCTGTTGATGAAGATGATGTCTTCTGCTGTTGATGAAGATGATGATGAAGATGATGTCTTCTGCTGTTGATGATGAAGATGATGATGAAGATGATGTCTTCTGCTGTTGATGAAGATGATGATGAAAATGATGTCTTCTGCTGTTGATGATGAAGATGACGTAGATGATGATGAAGATGATGTCTTCTGCTGTTGATGAAGATGATGATGAAAATGATGTCTTCTGCTGTTGATGAAGTTGATGATGAAAATGATGTCTTCTGCTGTTGATGATGAAGATGACGTAGATGATGATGAAGATGATGTCTTCTGCTGTTGATGAAGATGATGTCTTCTGCTGTTGAAGATGAAGATGATGTAGTATGATGATGAAGATGATGTCTTCTGCTGTTGATGATGAAGATGATGTAGTATGATGATGAAGATGATGTAGATGATGATGAAGATGATGTAGATGATGATGAAGATGATGTCTTCTGCTGTTGATGAAGATGATGATGAAGATGATGTCTTCTGCTGTTGAAGATGAAGATTATGTAGATGATGATGAAGATGATGTATTCTGCTGTTGATGAAGATGATGACGAAGATGATGTCTTCTGCTGTTGATGATGAAGATGATGTAGATGATGATGAAGATGATGTAGATGATGATGAAGATGATGTCTTCTGCTGTTGATGAAGATGATGATGAAAATGATGTCTTCTGCTGTTGATGATGAAGATGACGTAGATGATGATGAAGATGATGTCTTCTGCTGTTGATGAAGATGATGATGAAAATGATGTCTTCTGCTGTTGATGAAGATGATGATGAAAATGATGTCTTCTGCTGTTGATGATGAAGATGACGTAGATGATGATGAAGATGATGTCTTCTGCTGTTGATGAAGATGATGTCTTCTGCTGTTGAAGATGAAGATGATGTAGTATGATGATGAAGATGATGTCTTCTGCTGTTGATGATGAAGATGATGTAGTATGATGATGAAGATGATGTAGATGATGATGAAGATGATGTCTTCTGCTGTTGATGAAGATGAGATGATGTCTTCTGCTGTTGATGAAGATGATGTAGATGATGATGAAGATGATGTCTTCTGCTGTTGATGAAGATGATGATGAAAATGATGTCTTCTGCTGTTGATGATGAAGATGACGTAGATGATGATGAAGATGATGTCTTCTGCTGTTGATGAAGATGATGATGAAAATGATGTCTTCTGCTGTTGATGAAGATGATGATGAAAATGATGTCTTCTGCTGTTGATGATGAAGATGACGTAGATGATGATGAAGATGATGTCTTCTGCTGTTGATGAAGATGATGTCTTCTGCTGTTGAAGATGAAGATGATGTAGTATGATGATGAAGATGATGTCTTCTGCTGTTGATGATGAAGATGATGTAGTATGATGATGAAGATGATGTAGATGATGATGAAGATGATGTAGATGATGATGAAGATGATGTCTTCTGCTGTTGATGAAGATGATGTCTTCTGCTGTTGAAGATGATGTAGATGATGATGAAGATGATGTATTCTGCTGTTGATGAAGATGATGATGAAGATGATGTCTTCTGCTGTTGATGATGAAGATGATATAGATGATGATGAAGATGATGTCTTCTGCTGTTGATGAAGATGATGATGAAGATGATGTATTCTGCTGTTGATGATGAAGATGAAGAAGATGATGAAGATGATGTCTTCTGTTGTTGAAGATGATGATGAAGATGATGTAGATGATGATAAAGATGAAGTCTTATGCTGTTGATGAAGATGATGTCTTCTGCTGTTGATGATGAAGATGATGTCTTCTGCTGTTGATGAAGAAGATGATGAAGATGATGTCTTCTGCTGTTGATGATGAAGATGATGTAGATGATGATGAAGATGATGTCTTCTGCTGTTGATGAAGATGATGATGAAGATGATGTCTTCTGCTGTTGATGATGAAGATGATGATGAAGTCTTCTGATGTTGATGAAGATGATGATGAAGATGATGTCTTCTGCTGTTGATGAAGATGATGATGAAGATGATGTCTTCTGCTGTTGATGATGAAGATGATGTAGATGATGATGAAGATGATGTCTTCTGCTGTTGATGAAGATGATGATGAAGATGATGTCTTCTGCTGTTGATGATGAAGATGATGATGAAGTCTTCTGATGTTGATGAAGATGATGATGAAGATGATGTATTCTGCTGTTGATGATGAAGATGATGTAGTATGATGATGAAGATGATGTCTTCTGCTGTTGATGAAGATGATGATGAAGATGATGTCTTCTGCTGTTGAAGATGAAGATGATGTAGATGATGATGAAGATGATGTCTTCTGCTGTTGATGAAGATGATGATGAACTTCTGCTGTTGATGAAGATGATGATGAAGATGATGTCTTCTGCTGTTGATGATGAAGATGATGTAGATGATGATGAAGATGATGTCTTCTGCTGTTGATGAAGATGATGATGAAAATGATGTCTTCTGCTGTTGATGATGAAGATGACGTAGATGATGATGAAGATGATGTCTTCTGCTGTTGATGAAGATGATGTCTTCTGCTGTTGAAGATGAAGATGATGTAGTATGATGATGAAGATGATGTCTTCTGCTGTTGATGAAGATGATGATGAAAATGATGTCTTCTGCTGTTGATGATGAAGATGACGTAGATGATGATGAAGATGATGTCTTCTGCTGTTGATGAAGATGATGATGAAAATGATGTCTTCTGCTGTTGATGAAGATGATGATGAAAATGATGTCTTCTGCTGTTGATGATGAAGATGACGTAGATGATGATGAAGATGATGTCTTCTGCTGTTGATGAAGATGATGTCTTCTGCTGTTGAAGATGAAGATGATGTAGTATGATGATGAAGATGATGTCTTCTGCTGTTGATGATGAAGATGATGTAGTATGATGATGAAGATGATGTAGATGATGATGAAGATGATGTAGATGATGATGAAGATGATGTCTTCTGCTGTTGATGAAGATGATGTCTTCTGCTGTTGAAGATGATGTAGATGATGATGAAGATGATGTATTCTGCTGTTGATGAAGATGATGATGAAGATGATGTCTTCTGCTGTTGATGATGAAGATGATATAGATGATGATGAAGATGATGTCTTCTGCTGTTGATGAAGATGATGATGAAGATGATGTATTCTGCTGTTGATGATGAAGATGAAGAAGATGATGAAGATGATGTCTTCTGTTGTTGAAGATGATGATGAAGATGATGTAGATGATGATAAAGATGAAGTCTTATGCTGTTGATGAAGATGATGTCTTCTGCTGTTGATGATGAAGATGATGTCTTCTGCTGTTGATGAAGAAGATGATGAAGATGATGTCTTCTGCTGTTGATGATGAAGATGATGTAGATGATGATGAAGATGATGTCTTCTGCTGTTGATGAAGATGATGATGAAGATGATGTCTTCTGCTGTTGATGATGAAGATGATGATGAAGTCTTCTGATGTTGATGAAGATGATGATGAAGATGATGTCTTCTGCTGTTGATGAAGATGATGATGAAGATGATGTCTTCTGCTGTTGATGATGAAGATGATGTAGATGATGATGAAGATGATGTCTTCTGCTGTTGATGAAGATGATGATGAAGATGATGTCTTCTGCTGTTGATGATGAAGATGATGATGAAGTCTTCTGATGTTGATGAAGATGATGATGAAGATGATGTATTCTGCTGTTGATGATGAAGATGATGTAGTATGATGATGAAGATGATGTCTTCTGCTGTTGATGAAGATGATGATGAAGATGATGTCTTCTGCTGTTGAAGATGAAGATGATGTAGATGATGATGAAGATGATGTCTTCTGCTGTTGATGAAGATGATGTCTTCTGCTGTTGATGAAGATGATGATGAAGATGATGTCTTCTGCTGTTGATGATGAAGATGATGTAGATGATGATGAAGATGATGTCTTCTGCTGTTGATGAAGATGATGATGAAAATGATGTCTTCTGCTGTTGATGATGAAGATGACGTAGATGATGATGAAGATGATGTCTTCTGCTGTTGATGAAGATGATGTCTTCTGCTGTTGAAGATGAAGATGATGTAGTATGATGATGAAGATGATGTCTTCTGCTGTTGATGATGAAGATGATGTAGTATGATGATGAAGATGATGTAGATGATGATGAAAATGATGTCTTCTGCTGTTGATGAAGATGATGATGAAGATGATGTCTTCTGCTGTTGAAGATGAAGATGATGTAGATGATGATGAAGATGATGTCTTCTGCTGTTGATGAAGATGATGTCTTCTGCTGTTGATGAAGATGATGATGAAGATGATGTCTTCTGCTGTTGATGATGAAGATGATGATGAAGATGATGTCTTCTGCTGTTGATGAAGATGATGATGAAAATGATGTCTTCTGCTGTTGATGATGAAGATGACGTAGATGATGATGAAGATGATGTCTTCTGCTGTTGATGAAGATGATGATGAAAATGATGTCTTCTGCTGTTGATGAAGATGATGATGAAAATGATGTCTTCTGCTGTTGATGATGAAGATGACGTAGATGATGATGAAGATGATGTCTTCTGCTGTTGATGAAGATGATGTCTTCTGCTGTTGAAGATGAAGATGATGTAGTATGATGATGAAGATGATGTCTTCTGCTGTTGATGATGAAGATGATGTAGTATGATGATGAAGATGATGTAGATGATGATGAAGATGATGTAGATGATGATGAAGATGATGTCTTCTGCTGTTGATGAAGATGATGATGAAGATGATGTCTTCTGCTGTTGAAGATGAAGATTATGTAGATGATGATGAAGATGATGTATTCTGCTGTTGATGAAGATGATGACGAAGATGATGTCTTCTGCTGTTGATGATGAAGATGATGTAGATGATGATGAAGATGATGTAGATGATGATGAAGATGATGTCTTCTGCTGTTGATGAAGATGATGATGAAAATGATGTCTTCTGCTGTTGATGATGAAGATGACGTAGATGATGATGAAGATGATGTCTTCTGCTGTTGATGAAGATGATGATGAAAATGATGTCTTCTGCTGTTGATGAAGATGATGATGAAAATGATGTCTTCTGCTGTTGATGATGAAGATGACGTAGATGATGATGAAGATGATGTCTTCTGCTGTTGATGAAGATGATGTCTTCTGCTGTTGAAGATGAAGATGATGTAGTATGATGATGAAGATGATGTCTTCTGCTGTTGATGATGAAGATGATGTAGTATGATGATGAAGATGATGTAGATGATGATGAAGATGATGTAGATGATGATGAAGATGATGTCTTCTGCTGTTGATGAAGATGATGTCTTCTGCTGTTGAAGATGAATATGATGTAGATGATGATGAAGATGATGTATTCTGCTGTTGATGAAGATGATGATGAAGATGATGTCTTCTGCTGTTGATGATGTAGATGATGATGAAGATGATGTCTTCTGCTGTTGATGAAGATGATGATGAAGATGATGTATTCTGCTGTTGATGATGAAGATGATGTAGATGATGATGAAGATGATGTCCTCTGCTGTTGATGAAGATGATGATGAAGATGATGTCTTCTGCTGTTGATGATGAAGATAATGTAGTATGATGATGAAGATGATGTCTTCTGCTGTTGATGAAGATGATGATGAAGATGATGTCTTCTGCTGTTGATGAAGATGATGTAGATGATGATGAAGATGATGTCTTCTGCTGTTGATGAAGATGATGATGAAGATGATGTCTTCTGCTGTTGATGAAGATGATGATGAAGATGATGTCTTCTGCTGTTGATGATGAAGATGATGTAGATGATGATGAAGATGATGTCTTCTGCTGTTGATGAAGATGATGATGAAGATGATGTCTTCTGCTGTTGATGATGAAGATGATGTAGATGATGATGAAGATGATGTCCTCTGCTGTTGATGAAGATGATGATGAAGATGATGTCTTCTGCTGTTGATGATGAAGATGATGTAGATGATGATGAAGATGATGTCCTCTGCTGTTGATGAAGATGATGATGAAGATGATGTCTTCTGCTGTTGATGATGAAGATAATGTAGTATGATGATGAAGATGATGTCCTCTGCTGTTGATGAAGATGATGATGAAGATGATGTCTTCTGCTGTTGATGATGAAGATGATGTAGATGATGATGAAGATGATGTCCTCTGCTGTTGATGAAGATGATGATGAAGATGATGTCTTCTGCTGTTGATGATGAAGATGATGTAGATGATGATGAAGATGATGTCTTCTGCTGTTGATGAAGATGATGATGAAGATGATGTCTTCTGCTGTTGATGTAGATGATGATGAAGATGATGTCTTCTGCTGTTGATGAAGATGATGTCTTCTGCTGTTGATGAAGATGATGATGAAGATGATGTCTTCTGCTGTTGATGATGAAGATGATGTAGATGATGATGAAGATGATGTCTTCTGCTGTTGATGAAGATGATGATGAAGATGATGTCTTCTGCTGTTGATGATGAAGATGATGATGAAGATGATGTCTTCTGCTGTTGATGAAGATGATGATGAAGATGATGTCTTCTGCTGTTGATGATGAAGATGATGTAGATGATGATGAAAATGATGTATTCTGCTGTTGATGAAGATGATGATGAAGATGATGTTTTCTGCTGTTGATGATGATGAAGATGATGTCTTCTGCTGTTGATGAAGATGATGTCTTCTGCCATTGATGAAGATGATGTAGATGATGATGAAGATGATGTAGATGATGATGAAGATGATGTATTCTGCTGTTGATTAAGATGATGATGAAGATGATGTATTCTGCTGTTGATGAAGGTTATGTATATGATGATGATGATGAAGATGATGTCTTCTGCTATTGATGACGATGATGTAGATGATGATGAAGATTATGTAGATGATGATGAAGTTGAAGTCTTCTGCTGTTGATGAAGATGATGTCTCATGCTGTTGATGATGAAGATGATGATGAAGATGATGTCTTCTGCTGTTGATGAAGATGATGATGATGTCTTCTGCTGTTGATGATGAAGATGATGTAGTATGATGATGAAGATGTCTTCTGCTGTTGATGAAGATGATGCCTTCTGCTATTGATGATGAAGATGATGTAGTATGATGATGTAGATGATGATGAAGATGATGTAGATGATGATGAAGATGATGTCTTCTGCTGTTGATGAAGATGATGTAGATGATGATGAAGATGATGTCTTCTGCTGTTGATGAAGATGATGATGAAGATGATGTCTTCTGCTGTTGATGATGAAGATGATGTAGATGATGATGAAGATGATGTCTTCTGCTGTTGATGAAGATGATGATGAAGATGATGTCTTCTGCTGTTGATGATGAAGATGATGTAGATGATGATGAAAATGATGTATTCTGCTGTTGATGAAGATGATGATGTTGATGATGTTTTCTGCTGTTGATGAAGATGATGATGAAGATGATGTCTTCTGCTGTTGATGAAGATGATGTCTTCTGCCATTGATGAAGATGATGTAGATGATGATGAAGATGATGTAGATGATGATGAAGATGATGTATTCTGCTGTTGATTAAGATGATGATGAAGATGATGTATTCTGCTGTTGATGAAGATTATGTAGATGATGATGATGATGAAGATGATGTCTTCTGCTGTTGATGAAGATGATGATGAAGATGATGTCTTCTGCTATTGATGACGATGATGTAGATGATGATGAAGATTATGTAGATGATGATGAAGATGAAGTCTTCTGCTGTTGATGAAGATGATGTCTCATGCTGTTGATGAAGATGATGATGAAGATGATGTCTTCTGCTATTGATGACGATGATGTAGATGATGATGAAGATTATGTAGATGATGATGAAGATGATGTCTTCTGCTGTTGATGAAGATGATGATGAAAATGATGTCTTCTGCTGTTGATGAAGGTGATGATGAAAATGATGTCTTCTGCTGTTGATGATGAAGATGACGTAGATGATGATGAAGATGATGTCTTCTGCTGTTGATGAAGATGATGTCTTCTGCTGTTGAAGATGAAGATGATGTAGTATGATGATGAAGATGATGTCTTCTGCTGTTGATGATGAAGATGATGTAGTATGATGATGAAGATGATGTAGATGATGATGAAGATGATGTAGATGATGATGAAGATGATGTCTTCTGCTGTTGATGAAGATGATGATGAAGATGATGTCTTCTGCTGTTGAAGATGAAGATTATGTAGATGATGATGAAGATGATGTATTCTGCTGTTGATGAAGATGATGACGAAGATGATGTCTTCTGCTGTTGATGATGAAGATGATGTAGATGATGATGAAGATGATGTCTTCTGCTGTTGATGAAGATGATGATGAAAATGATGTCTTCTGCTGTTGATGATGAAGATGACGTAGATGATGATGAAGATGATGTCTTCTGCTGTTGATGAAGATGATGATGAAAATGATGTCTTCTGCTGTTGATGAAGATGATGATGAAAATGATGTCTTCTGCTGTTGATGATGAAGATGACGTAGATGATGATGAAGATGATGTCTTCTGCTGTTGATGAAGATGATGTCTTCTGCTGTTGAAGATGAAGATGATGTAGTATGATGATGAAGATGATGTCTTCTGCTGTTGATGATGAAGATGATGTAGTATGATGATGAAGATGATGTAGATGATGATGAAGATGATGTAGATGATGATGAAGATGATGTCTTCTGCTGTTGATGAAGATGATGTCTTCTGCTGTTGAAGATGAATATGATGTAGATGATGATGAAGATGATGTATTCTGCTGTTGATGAAGATGATGATGAAGATGATGTCTTCTGCTGTTGATGATGTAGATGATGATGAAGATGATGTCTTCTGCTGTTGATGAAGATGATGATGAAGATGATGTATTCTGCTGTTGATGATGAAGATGATGTAGATGATGATGAAGATGATGTCCTCTGCTGTTGATAAAGATGATGATGAAGATGATGTCTTCTGCTGTTGATGATGAAGATAATGTAGTATGATGATGAAGATGATGTCTTCTGCTGTTGATGAAGATGATGATGAAGATGATGTCTTCTGCTGTTGATGAAGATGATGTAGATGATGATGAAGATGATGTCTTCTGCTGTTGATGAAGATGATGATGAAAATGATGTCTTCTGCTGTTGATGAAGATGATGATGAAGATGATGTCTTCTGCTGTTGATGAAGATGATGTAGATGATGATGAAGATGATGTCCTCTGCTGTTGATGAAGATGATGATGAAGATGATGTCTTCTGCTGTTGATGATGAAGATAATGTAGTATGATGATGAAGATGATGTCCTCTGCTGTTGATGAAGATGATGATGAAGATGATGTCTTCTGCTGTTGATGATGAAGATGATGTAGATGATGATGAAGATGATGTCCTCTGCTGTTGATGAAGATGATGATGAAGATGATGTCTTCTGCTGTTGATGATGAAGATAATGTAGTATGATGATGAAGATGATGTCCTCTGCTGTTGATGAAGATGATGATGAAGATGATGTCTTCTGCTGTTGATGATGAAGATGATGTAGATGATGATGAAGATGATGTCCTCTGCTGTTGATGAAGATGATGATGAAGATGATGTCTTCTGCTTTTGATGATGAAGATGATGTAGATGATGCCTTCTGCTGTTGATGAAAATGATGTATTCTGCTGTTGATGAAGATGATGATGAAGATGATGTCTTCTGCTGTTGAAGATGAAGATGATGTAGATGATGATGAAGATGATGTCTTCTGCTGTTGATGAAGATGATGTCTTCTGCTGTTGATGAAGATGATGATGAAGATGATGTCTTCTGCTGTTGATGATGAAGATGATGTAGATGATGATGAAGATGATGTCTTCTGCTGTTGATGAAGATGATGATGAAGATGATGTATTCTGCTGTTGATGATGAAGATGATGATGAAGATGATGTCTTCTGCTGTTGATGAAGATGATGATGAAGATGATGTCTTCTGCTGTTGATGATGAAGATGATGTAGATGATGATGAAAATGATGTATTCTGCTGTTGATGAAGATGATGATGAAGATGATGTTTTCTGCTGTTGATGATGATGAAGATTATGTCTTCTGCTGTTGATGAAGATGATGTCTTCTGCCATTGATGAAGATGATGTAGATGATGATGAAGATGATGTAGATGATGATGAAGATGATGTATTCTGCTGTTGATTAAGATGATGATGAAGATGATGTATTCTGCTGTTGATGAAGGTTATGTATATGATGATGATGATGAAGATGATGTCTTCTGCTATTGATGACGATGATGTAGATGATGATGATTATGTAGATGATGATGAAGTTGAAGTCTTCTGCTGTTGATGAAGATGATGTCTCATGCTGTTGATGATGAAGATGATGATGAAGATGATGTCTTCTGCTGTTGATGAAGATGATGATGATGTCTTCTGCTGTTGATGATGAAGATGATGTAGTATGATGATGAAGATGTCTTCTGCT
This sequence comes from Garcialebias charrua, assembly GCA_038048925.1. Taxonomy (NCBI): domain Eukaryota; kingdom Metazoa; phylum Chordata; class Actinopteri; order Cyprinodontiformes; family Rivulidae; genus Garcialebias; species Garcialebias charrua. Next base: position 34,530 of record JBBPBX010029532.1, read on the forward strand.
GTTGATGAAGATGATGCCTTCTGCTATTGATGATGAAGATGATGTAGTATGATGATGTAGATGATGATGAAGATGATGTAGATGATGATGAAGATGATGTCTTCTGCTGTTGATGAAGATGATGTAGATGATGATGAAGATGATGTCTTCTGCTGTTGATGAAGATGATGATGAAGATGATGTCTTCTGCTGTTGATGATGAAGATGATGTAGATGATGATGAAGATGATGTCTTCTGCTGTTGATGAAGATGATGATGAAGATGATGTCTTCTGCTGTTGATGATGAAGATGATGTAGATGATGATGAAAATGATGTATTCTGCTGTTGATGAAGATGATGATGTTGATGATGTTTTCTGCTGTTGATGAAGATGATGATGAAGATGATGTCTTCTGCTGTTGATGAAGATGATGTCTTCTGCCATTGATGAAGATGATGTAGATGATGATGAAGATGATGTAGATGATGATGAAGATGATGTATTCTGCTGTTGATTAAGATGATGATGAAGATGATGTATTCTGCTGTTGATGAAGATTATGTAGATGATGATGATGATGAAGATGATGTCTTCTGCTGTTGATGAAGATGATGATGAAGATGATGTCTTCTGCTATTGATGACGATGATGTAGATGATGATGAAGATTATGTAGATGATGATGAAGATGAAGTCTTCTGCTGTTGATGAAGATGATGTCTCATGCTGTTGATGATGAAGATGATGATGAAGATGATGTCTTCTGCTGTTGATGAAGATGATGTAGATGATGATGAAGATTATGTAGATGATGATGAAGATGATGTCTTCTGCTGTTGATGAAGATGATGATGAAAATGATGTCTTCTGCTGTTGATGAAGATGGTGATGATGAAAATGATGTCTTCTGCTGTTGATGATGAAGATGACGTAGATGATGATGAAGATGATGTCTTCTGCTGTTGATGAAGATGATGTCTTCTGCTGTTGAAGATGAAGATGATGTAGTATGATGATGAAGATGATGTCTTCTGCTGTTGATGATGAAGATGATGTAGTATGATGATGAAGATGATGTAGATGATGATGAAGATGATGTAGATGATGATGAAGATGATGTCTTCTGCTGTTGATGAAGATGATGATGAAGATGATGTCTTCTGCTGTTGAAGATGAAGATTATGTAGATGATGATGAAGATGATGTATTCTGCTGTTGATGAAGATGATGACGAAGATGATGTCTTCTGCTGTTGATGATGAAGATGATGTAGATGATGATGAAGATGATGTAGATGATGATGAAG